>CABFVZ010001763.1:43410-130418 GCA_902151445.1 Timema monikensis | reverse complement strand
CTGGAAAGATGCTCCCCCCCCGCCCCTGTGCCGTCTTTTATACACTTTATGTTGTTTAAAAGAACCAGACCTTTAATAACCTCCCCCCCCCCCCCTTCTAATCCCACAAGTGTTACTAACCTCGCCTCTAATTAACCATGACGGCTAATTGCTCTCATGCCCGGCTGGGATCATTTTAGCTGGAGCAAGTTTGGCAAAAGAAAGGTTGGTAGTCATTTCTGGTGAAATTCAATGTTTTAAGCAATGCTCAAATACATAAATAGTACAAAAGCCTATTATATAATATTAGCTATAGTTTGTTGATTATATTTTATAGACTATTTTATTCACTGCGTTCAAATAATCGCAAAAGAAAGCTTAAGAGCTAATTTCTCGACCGATTAACCGGCAAATCAGATACATGACTACACTCAATCCAGAAATTGTATCTTAGCGCGGTTTTCTGCATTGCTCATTTAACAACAGCCAAATTGGGAAATGAGGAAAATTGGGATGTTGATGTAAGTAGCTACGGGAAAATGATGACGTTTGGTCCAGTTATATTATTGACCTTAACTAGGTGTTATCCTTGGGGTGAGACGGGCTTTTAATTGTTTATTTTTATCCACTCGGTCCTTAATAAATCCGGTTAATAAAATATTAAAGTTTGACCGCTCAGTGAGTTATATTATATAAGTTATGTCAATAAATATTTGGTCATATTTATATTGGCTCTGGCATGTTCATATGATATATATTAGGTCATTGTGTGCTTATGTGTGTTATTGATACGCATATTACTGTTCAGACGGACTATCTTATCGGTCAATAATGCACACTAGTTTAATAGCAAAGGGTGAGGAAGGTGAATAATTTTATTTATTGTAAGTGGACATGCGAGTATTTGGATGTGATGTGGGGGAAATGAGGTTGATATTTTACACGGCAGCTTACTGGAGAGTGACAGTGTTTTCAATATAAACAACGGTTTATAATTGTGTGATTCACCCGGAGGGACATGGGATCGATCCTTGGACCCTATTCCCCCCATTTAAACAGCGATGGATTAGCGGTTGGATTACTTGGTGCTGTGTCTCTTCTAGAATTAAGCAAGTTTATAAATTGTGTGTTGCTAAATCAAATTTATCTTAACGACGTTAAATACTCCAAAATTTTAAAAAGTAAATTGGGGTCTGACCACCCTTTTTTAAGGCGATCGTGGGTGAATTTCCTATTAATTTATCATGAGCTCGTTACCTTATTTAGATTATAGAGTTGGAATTTTTTTAAAGCGTACTATGGCATCTTTGACCGTGAGAGATGCAGTATCTACTCTCCAGTTTTGTCGCCTGTAGGCCTATATAGATTTCTAGACGCTCTGTGTAATAATAATAATAATATTTAGCACCGCGTCTTACTACCCGTTCGAGTTATACACTTTAAGTACTAATTACGCTAATGGATTAGGAATTGGGAAGATTGAATTAGAGGAAGTGAACCCGCATTTGCGTGGAGGAAGAGTGTAAAACCATTTAGTAAAAACCATCCCCAGTTCACCCGACCGAGATTCGAACCTCGATCTCCCCGTCCTCAGCAGTCGAGCTCAACACGACTAGCGCGTTAGCCAACTACGCCACCGAGGCGGGTCGCTCTGTGTGAAAAGAACGTTGTTCAGAGTATACCTTATAGTAGGCCTGCCCAACCTTGATTGAAGTGTGGGCAACTTCGGCAAAATGTTGTGTGTTTGAGGGCAACATCAAATATAAAATGTTGTAACGTGAATGTTTAAAAACAAAGTTTAGTAAGCCCCAACTAACTACTACTAAACTACGTAAGTGTACATGTCAGTCAGTATGAGGAAAACTTTTTACTCTACTAAAGAATACTACGCATGCTACCACTAAAATGTTAATGTATTATAAAAGTGTACAAAACAACGATACAAAAACGGCAAAAAGAAAAAGATTTTAATTTTTCAGCTCTGAAAATAGTTCACTCAGACAGAATTCTATTAAATTATGGAGATTACATTAAATTTAAAAAATGTATATGTTGTTTATCAAATATAAAATTGTTGTCTGAAATCATTTGCGAATAGTTCGGTAACATTTCAAAAACACGTATTTCTATTATTTTTTTTTATCTATCTCTGCATTTTTATCGCTTCTATTTTACTTTTCATAGTGAAAATGTTTGACTGGTTTCCCGGTTTCCCAGGTACGGTTAGCGCGAACTGTCGAATCAGTCATCAGCACATGCTAGTGCGGTAAATATATGGATAAAAGAGATTTTTGGTGTTATCCGTGCTTCTCCTCCCCTCCATCACCACGGGAAATCGAGAGTCTGCTGTACTTATATGCTTACGATCATCGAACTATTTCTTCCAAAACTCAAAATTTAAAATGATAATTGACTTCAATAATAAGCAAATAACATTTTTAGTTATTTTTTTGAGGCTCCCAAAAAAACTTTAATGGCCCCCCCCGGTTAAGAATCACTGCTCTACACGTCATACCAGCATAGAGATTACTGGAACCAGCGAGAATCTTAATTTAAGCTTAAGCTTAATTATCGAGACCATGATTACCATAAGAACAGTTCCTCTTTCGGGAAATAGGCATATACCTTTGATACGGTCGGGAATCTAAACCGGTACCTCCATGTTCAGTAGCTTGGGGCTGACCACTAGACCAAGAGTCTGGTCTTGGAGTCGCTCGTGGCATTTTTCTAAATATTATATTAAACGCAGAGCTAAATCCCCAATTATATAGTCTGTTCGTTATTGTAAGAACCTTGTAGGTCCTATACCTGCTTTGATGGCCGCATTGTCTGAGGCTTCACACTCGTGTTGAACTAAACTGCCTATAACAGGGAAATCGGGGTTGAATACCAGTCCGGTGCACTAAGTTTTTTTTTTACCAAAATGGTTTTCCACTTTTCCTCCACGCGATTGCGAGTACACTTAGACTACATCGATCTAAGGTGACATTTTTTAAAACACACAGTTTGGTGTATGCACACATGAAATAACTCTTATATATCTAAGATTATTCCTATGACGATCATGCTATAAACTGGTATTAGAGTATTATGAGTAAATCAAATTACTCAGCTATGGCTGCCCGCCAATGTTTAACCGTTCAATCATTAAAAAAGTTTCGTGTAAACAATTTACAAACTATGTGGATACAATAATTAAAATTATCTAGAA
The DNA here is from genome assembly GCA_902151445.1 of Timema monikensis. NCBI lineage: Eukaryota > Metazoa > Arthropoda > Insecta > Phasmatodea > Timematidae > Timema > Timema monikensis. The sequence goes on along the minus strand of CABFVZ010001763.1, from coordinate 127,228 downwards.
AATAAATAAAATGGAAAGACCACGAATTCCGTCGGTCTTTTATCTTTCGACACGTTTATTTATTTATTTATTTATTTATCGGAGTCCTTGTCACGGAATGACATCACGCAAAGCACAAGGTCTTGTGGCATCATTCCAAGGGATGAAACAAAACTCTTTTTAACTGGCCCTCCACACCGCCAGAGGCGCTTCAGTGCACTTCATCTATCCAGCAAACTCGTCCCAGCGGGCATACGGACAAAGGATTCACACTCTTGTCTGGTTTACCGGTGACAAAGGAGGTCGGAATTCGAATCCCGGTCAGGGTTACCGAGTTTTTCTACTTCCCTAAATGGTTTTATACTCTGCCTTCACGCAGCCTAAACAACTTTTTAGTTATTTCGGTTGAGTGAGGTTGTTGCCGGCCTAGGTTAAGTTAGTTTGTAGGTCGTGTGGTAATATAGCTCTGCATTTAGAAAGTGCTCGTAAGATGCTCCCAACCCGCACCGTTGTCATCATGCTCTAAAAAGCGTCAAACACGTAATAAGCAACACATGACTTACAAACGTGCTTAATTATAAAACAAACGGCAACTAATATCACAACCGTTAATTCAACGCTGATAAATTGTGGAGAGGAGTTGGGGGGGTAGATGGAGGGAGTTCCATCTTCATCTTCGATTAATTTTTTGGTCCAGCCAGGAATTGAACCCGGGATTATTAAACTCAAAATGATAAAGCACTACACATCGAGCTAAGGAGTCTGGCCCACCGGGCAATTTGAATAGATTCTGGTTCGAATCTCTGCTGGGTGAATTGGGAACGGTTTTCTTTGTGATGTACCACTTTTGTGACACACATCCTCTTTAAACGAATGAGGGTGCATTTCCTATATTACACCCTTCCAATCCCTACACCTTAGATTGATTTGTTAATAATTTTAGTGCTTAAAAAAACGCCCCCAGCTTCTCTCTCCAAAAATATAAAATATGCACCCAGGACTCGATATTGATACCTATTGCTGACGCAATCGACTACTGGCCTACTTGTTTCAAGCTACTATTTATAATTATTTCGCTATCACACCGGAAACTGTATGCTTCCAACGGAAGAGCTCTCCCCCTCCTACACCTTCCCACCCCTGGAGGGGTTGATCTCGAAGGAAGAGTCACGTTTCCATTCCAGGGGCTCCCTGGCGGGGCTGACCTTGTGTGACGTCACAGGATATCCGGGGAACGAAGAGGACGAATTAGGTGGATACAGGAAATTACGTTGACTATCAAACAACATATTCGCTCATATCCTTTGGTTTAAACTGTTTGTATATTCTTCCACTTGTGCGCTGTGTGTTCCGGGAACCTTGTATGCATTACGTGCTTTAAAACAAACTTTTATTTGTGAAAATACTTATGTAATTCCTTAGCGTTATTCTTTCATGACTGTTTGGTAAACATATCTGAAAATATTCAGTAATTTCTCTTGATATTTTCAAATTCCCTTAAAGTGAATTGTTAAAAATTCGTCATTTTTTTTAATCGGTGTTTTAAAATACCGTAGACCATTATTTTATAACTGCCCTAAGTTTAATAACAACACATTTATGATCAACGTGGGAAATAAAAATAAAACTATTGAGGACACCCGGCCTAGGTTCGAATTCTGACCTCACCGTCTATGCCAAATAAAATAAAGACTTTATGTTTATATAGAAGAAATATTTTATTTTATTTGTACAAAAAAGTTTGGCTATAAAAACTGAAGAAAACCCACCATTTTTCGCGTTCCCTGCATGCCCACCTTAAACTAAATGTTTATGAAAATGTCATTGAGTTTTTTTGTTTAGCAAAAAGCGCGAATCTTCAGCGTTAAACTATTAGCATGAATTAATAAAAGTAAAGTAGAACGGTATATATAAATCAAATAAGATAGGTTGGTTGCCTCTGGTCTATCACCTTTATAAAAATATGCTATTGTAGGCCTACTACTCCATTTAAAAATTGCGACATCTTGTTTTGGAACTCCCTAGCAACATGTAGCTTTAATTTGTGAAGTTAAATGGAGTGTGAGAATGGGAAAAGGGGTGCTCGTTGATGATAATTAAATTAGTGCAGCGAATAAAGGGTGGGACACTGTCTATTAATAATTCAATGACGCTGTAAGACAGGTTGTGTAAACACATCACAGACATTACGTACGCTACTTTCATAAAGCGTTCATCATATTTTATTCAAAGTGGAAGCCGTCCTGAATTTAGCAAGATTATCGAAACTATTTTCATAAATATAAATACCGACAAGGTTTAAGATCTATTTAGTTTTTTTAAAATGTATACATGCATATATTTTAGTGAAATGAGCCAGCATTAGTCTATAAAAGAGATGGGAAACGATTATATGAGAATATAAAAAAACTCGTCTGGTTGGGTGTCGACAGGAATATAAAAAAAACTCGTCTGGTTGGGTGTCGACAGGAATATAAAAAAAACACGTTTGGTTGGGTGTCGACAGGAATATAAAGAACACGTCTGGTTGGGTGTCGAAAGGAATATAAAAATAACACGTCTGGTTGGGTATCGACAGGAATATAAAAAACACGTCTGGTTGGGTGTCGACAGGAATATAAAAAACACGTTTGGTTGGGTGTTGACATGAATATAAAAATAACACGTCTGGTTGGGTGTCGACAGGAATATAAAAAACACGTTTGGTTGGGTGTCGACAGGAATATAAAAAAACACGTCTGGTTGGGTGTTGATCACTGATATTTCGAATAATTTTCAAGCACGGATGTCGCATTGTACCAACATTGACGTTCGCACGGTGTTGGGCGTCAGAAAAAAACTGGTTTGCTGGTGACGCGGACGTCATGGTTTGAATCTAGATCACTGGATGCAGTTTTCAAAATGCGATTTATAACCTTTNCCCCCCCCTCAACCTCTCTTCACACAAATGTGGGTGTACTTTCTCCCTCCTAAGCCCTACATCAAATCAAGTCCATAGTATTGAACGTGCTACTTCTATTAATAGCAATAATAATATTTCGCATTGCCATTTACTATATTTATTAATATTTATTTCATACTTGAACCAGTTAAATTGATATAAGACCTTGTATAGATGATTAATGAGATATTTTAAATACTATAATGTAAGACTGACCGGCCCAACTGGCGGTCCGCAAGCCACATGTGGCTCTCGCAGCATATTTTAAGGCCCGTGACACTAGAAAAGTAAAAAAAGAAAAGAAAAAATATAACATCATCCAGGATTATGGAAATAATTTGTTTAAGAGTATGAACTTAAAATAAATCGTTGATACTGTATTGGTTCCGCACACTGTTTAGGAATATAAAATGAGGCCCTTAGCTAATTTCAAGTTAGACAGTCCTGATGTAAGATATTTACAAAGCATCAATATAACAATGTTTTAATAACATGGTTAAAATAATATATTACATAAATACTACCACAACTTTCAATTGCCACGAGTTTATTAGACCGTTCACTTGCATTTATATACATTTAGCTCTTAAACATAACAGTAATTATGTTAATTATGTTGACCTTATATTACAGAGTGCACACGCGGCTAGTCGCTGCACTCGGTTGCACCCCACTCGCCAGCCCAGCACCAAACCCTTCAGTAGACTACGCGCATTACATAATACCTCACCGCGTTTTCTAGTCCGAGAGCCGAATGGATGCGCGCGCCACTCATTGCACTCCTGCCATCGAAAGTAGTGTTGTGGAAGCCATGGAAGAACAATGTTCTACTTGTTCGAGCTCTAGCAGTGATGAGGAATTTCTTCTTCTTTGTCTTCAGGAAGAGGAAAAGAAAAAGAGAAGAATTTTTACTCTAAAGCACTAAGCTTCGACAACATTGATCATTCTGCTTAATATTTTTTTTAAATAATAGATAATGCATATTATTGTTACAATACACTAGATCCTCAGTATATTGTACAGCGAGTGAAATTGTATTATTATATATCCAGATCGTAAAGTTGGCAACGCTGCTCAAAAGTATCAGTGATCTGTGTTTTGAGATAAACACTTCAGGTGGCGATAGTTGAACCCTCTGGATTGCAAAAGCATCGACAGTGACTGATAAAATATCTGTTGGCGATAAGGTTACTCACAGGAGCAGCTATGTCTTGTCCATTTATCTAATGTTTCAATAAAAATTATTTGATAAAGAGGCTCTACTTGATCACTTTTTATGTCGGTAGCCTTTCTCCCTAAAGTGAATTTATTTTCAATAACATTGCGTATAATTTTTAACTAATTCAGTTTATTAAACCAAGCATAAGATTATTGTAACTAAAAAAAGATAACAATTTTTATATTATTTATAGACTGAGTTATATTACAAAATAAGTTTGTATTTTTATTTTTACTTGCATAGGTTTTCTACTATTTTAATAAAATTAAGCTAGCTATTAATTACAAAGAATAAAGTTTAAAGTCAGCTAATAATTAAGAAGAAGAATATTTGTTGTTCAATCAGCTTCAGAAGCTCCCGAACATTTATTTCCGGTGGTAGATGGCTACACGGTCCGCACCGAGCAATGCTCTCTCGACGATTCGTCCGCGCTGGTGCGGTGCGGCTTGTGTAGCCGGTCCTTAATACGCCCTTCAATTGGTCTTGACATGACGTTATATATCAGAGTTGTTTAAGTTGTAGACAGTTGAAAAACACGTTTCGGCGTATGAATACATGAAAGTAGATTTTGTTTCGTTTGGACCGTCGTATATAGGCCTGTTTTACACTAAGCTCCAAGGCTACTAGCTACTTAATTCAAGATGTAGTGATAGGCAGGATTACTTTGAAAGAATGGCACCCGCACTATCTTAGAGCGAGAATGAGAAAACCACCCCAGTACACCCGGCCGATAGGTATTTATTTAACCTTCCCGGCATTTCAGTCGATTACGAGCTTGATCTCTTAAGCCGGGTCTACACCTGTATCAAGTCCTCTTATCGTATCGTCCCGCTTCTAGTTGGTATTTCACCGTCTCATCAAAGAAAGCTACGGGGTAAGGATACGAAAAAGCTAGACGTGCTCCGGACCATACACTGTCGCGGGTCGGGAACACACAAAGTGAAGGAAGGTATGTGTCGTTTCAATTATCGTGACGGAACGGTGATCGGATCTGCCTAAATTAGGTCTCAGCCGTGTCCGTGGGTATCGTCATCCGCTCCAGCCCTGATTGTATCGGGGATAAGATACGAGGACACGATACGAGCGTGAACCCGGCTTTAGATCGAAAGGTCACCAGTGCGAGTTTGAACCATCAGTTAATAGCTATGGACCATCAGCTAAGAACTACTGCTCAAGTTGAAAGTCTCGGGAAGAATTTTGTAGCAATAAAATATTTTCTCGGAAGTCGGCCTCTTTTGTTCAGGGTCACTTTATGGCTTGTAGGTCGCGATGCCATCTTAAAAACCAAGTCGGCTCTCTTTAAGACGTCCCTCTTGTTTCTTAATAAGATTAATTGAGTATTTCTGTCTTCCGTATTTTATTCAGGACAGAGGTGCGTATAACTTGGTCATAGGGCCGGGCCGGACGTGGCAAACCAACACGTTCATTTTATTTTAACGTTATACTGCAACTATAGAATAGCATCGACTTGAGCTATCTAATCTAAAAAAAGGTCGAGGAAGAGGGATTGTAAAGGAACTTGTTTATTATTCACTTGGCAGCGGATTGGAAAACCATAGAGCAGAAGCTAATCATATTCGAATATCCAATCATCTTGGTCATTATCCGTCACTCTGGCTGATTGAAGGTTTCTTATATTGTGGGGGTTGAAGGGGCGGTGCTGCTAATAACATTTAATTACCTAGGAATTTCAAATAGATTTTATATATTAATATTGTTTAAATATTCATTGATCACCGGTTGTCTTAGTCTAGAAATTTCCCCCAACTTATCATCGAAAAGAAATTCACATATAGAAAATAGCTACCGTAGCTCGAAACTTGCTTTATTAAATGCGATTTAGAATTAAACTCCTTATCATAGCCTATAGTGTCAAACGCAATAATTAAAAAAAATATCCTGTCTTATTTTAAGCAGCGTTTGGTGTATAAATTATAAGGAAATTAAAAAACACTATGGCCGTAATTCTATTACAAACATAATAATAATAATAATACATAGAGTGCATATAGGTTGTTATCCCTCGCTGCGGCTTCGGGGGTAACTGGTTGATGTCACGACGACGGTGACGTTGTGGTCAGACACGTGTTGTCTTTGCTGAAGCGGTGGGTGTAGACCATCCCGTGGAATCGCCGGTGACAGGGACAAGCAGATAGGAAGAGTGGAGAGGTAGAAGGAAGGAGTCCCAGGAACACGGGTGTTGTGGTGGGCGGTAAGATGGAGTCCCGGCAACGTGAGTTGCGGTGGGAGGTAGGATAGAGTCCCGGCAACGTGAATTGCGGTGGGAGGTAGGATAGAGTCCCGGCAACGTGAGTTGCTGTGGGGGGTAGGATAAAGTCCCGGCAACGTGAGTCGTGGTGGGAGGTAGGATAGAGTCCTGGCAACGTGAGTCGTGGTGGGAGGTAGGATAGAGTCCTGGCAATGTAGTCGCGGTGGGAGGTAGGATAGAGTCCCGGCAATGTAGTCGCGGTGGGAGGTAGGATAGAGTCCCGGCAATGTAGTCGCGGTGGGAGGTAGGATAGAGTCCCAGCAATGTAGTCGCGGTGGGAGGTAGGATAGAGTCCCGGCAATGTAGTCGCGGTGGGAGGTAAAGGATGACGGCGGAAGGAGAGGGAGCTAAGACAAAATTGCTCTTTACAAAACACGACAATTTATTATCTCTTTCGTATAGGTGGGTCACCACTGAATCGGCTCAAGAAATTACCATGTTATATACCCTCCATTGCCACCTGGCCTTGTCCATTGGGGGAAACAGGGGATTCCCATTGGTGCGTGTAAACGTGAGAGACAGTGCCCATCACGCGAGCCAATAGAGACAATAAATTATTGTATAGCTTCCAACGAACTGAAATATAATGAGGCAAGCGCATTTACAGCATTAGTGGTGGTGAAACAAGGTAGGCTTACTTCGTGGGGGGAGTCGCGTAATAGCCGTCTCGGGACCACAATATAGAAAAACGCTCCAGTAGAACTCTCTCTAATAATAAATAAATTACCATTATTTGTAGTTGACCTCGNNNNCCTCGGTGGTCTTGGAATAAAGTACTTGCCCTAGGACTCGATGTTCGTGGGTTCAAACACAGCCAGAGTCGACGGATTTTTCTTGAGTGATAATAATACGTAGCACAACTTCATTTGGTTGGGAATGAAGTAAATCCATCGGTCCCATGTAGGCTGTAGCATGTAAAAGAACCATGGAAGGTATGTAATAACACCTTTCCAGGTAAAATTGGTAGGCCCTTTTGCTCTCGCTCATAGAAATGATCATGTGGTGATATAATCAGTCGGTTCAGAAAGTGCACGTTAAATACCTCAAAGAAATAATAAAATAAAAGTATTTGTTCTTACACCTTAGCTCAATCGCAAGGTGGTTTTTCTACTCAGGTAGGGTCTGGGGATAATTTTCCGGCAAAGTTTAACTATCTATAATTAGTGAAATTTGGTCTTACCGCTGCAACTTTTAGTCGTTATACATTGATGCATTAGCGTCCTAAGGACTATTTATGTTATGTCACTTCTAGATTTAAATAAGTCTGTAACGTTGGTATAATCAAACTGTATAAAAGGTGAATATTGTATATCTTTTTATAAAATTAGTTCAAACTCACTGCAGTTCTTTTCCCCCAATAAAAATTGTCCACCCCTGTAAATAAGACGTTTCACTCCAACGTATCATTCTTAACTGGGGCGAAATGTCGTAAAATTCATCACAAGGAAGGTTTTAAAAAAAGTCTTTCGAAAAGTTTTTTTAAAGCTGTTTTTTTAATGTTTGTGAACAACTGCTTTTGATCCAAAGTTTAGATTGCTCTGTTCACTGTTATTTGATAATGTTTCTACTACATTTCACAACCGTAGTTAAATTCAATGTGAGCACACCAGTAAACAAGTTTATATCTGTTCTATCATTTACATTAATAGAACTGACGAAGACAAAATGGAATTCCCGTTACTAAGTGAAAGTTTTAAGGTGGGGATATAGGGAACGTGAGAAATGTGCATTGTTACTGTAGTTTTTATAGCAAAACATTTATTTGGCCAAACTATAAAAAAATATTGCTTCACTATAAACACAGAGTTTAGTTTTCTTCGCCATAATGATATTAACAATTGTCGAATATCTGTCATATTAGCGATTAGATGACAAATCTTTTAAATGATTAGAAATAGTTCTCATTAAATTCCAGGACATCCTTGACAGATATTCAACAACTGTTGATATCACCGTGTGAATAGAATTAAACTCTATATTTGTACTGAAGAAATGCTTTATTTATTTTGACATAAAACTGCAAGAATTCTGAACTTTTCTCGCGTTCCCTACATGCCATCCTTAAGCATAAATACCTGCTTCTGTGATCGAATGGTTAGAGGCGTCACTCTTGCAATAGATAACTGCCAATGACTGGGAGATTTGGGTTCTAATCCCGGCCGAGTTTACTGAGGGTGTTTTTTCCTAAAGAGTTTCCAATTATACCTCCACGCAAATGCGGTCACGCTGCATCTAAATTCAGCCTTACTACTCGCTCACACATTAGTGTAATTAGTACATGTGCGTTACCCGACCGGATAGTAAGACGTGCTGCTAAAAAAAATGTGTAAAGGGTGGTAAAATTAATGGAAATTTTAAATTTAATCATTGGAACAATTTTTTTTTCGTGTTTTGCGTCTAACAGCCGTCCAGGCTACGCATTTATTCATAACCAGGTACGGGTGAGGAGAGTGGAAAATATATAAAGCACCCGAATTTGCGTGACAGAAGAGGGGTAAACCATTTAGGAAAGGTGCACGCACCCTCACTACACACTACTAAAATTCGAACCCCTACCTCACCATCACAATAAAAACCAGATGGGATTGACTTCATTGTCTGCGTGCCCACCGTTGCGGGCTCCACGACTAAACAAATTTTTTAACATACACATAAAATCGCGCTGTAATTTTGTGGGGGTTGATGTTAATGTTTGTGTATTGTTTGATTTTTGTAGTGCCGAAACTAAGTTTGTGTATACCGGCTTAATCTAAATTCTAGGAGAGGAGAATGGGCAGGTCTTTTCAGAGGTAATACACCCCCATCAGCATGGAGAGGAGATGTGTACACTACAATAATGATTCACACGTGAAAAACAACACTCCACCTGGCCGAGACTACGAATGGAGTGAATCTAGGTTTAAAAATATTCGTTTGAATTACCAAATGGGTTTTAGTCAGGGACATTTGAATTTTTGGATCAGGAAAATGTTTTCTAATATTTTGTGGCTTCCTGTTAGTTTGAACAGAGGATTAAAAAACCACTTATGAATCACTTGGAAATCCACCCTCAATCCACCCTCCCCGGGATATGATCTCGGAATCACTTGTCACTGACGACCAAGGCCAATGCGAGTCTTAGGTCATGCATTTATATTAATTAAACTAATGCAGTAGATACCAGGAAGGTAGAACTAATGATAAAATGTACCCGACTTTGCTTGGAGGTAAAGTGAGGAACCCATTTAGGAAAAAAGTCATAATAATAATAATAATAATAATAATAATAATACTTACTAACTGTTCGGGTTATACGCTTAAGTGCTAATTACACTAATGGGATAGAAATTGGAAAGGTTGGGAAGTGAACCCGCATTTACGTGGAGGAAGAGTGGAAAACCATTTAGGAAAAACTACCCCCAGTTCCCGCGAATGAGATTCGAACCTCAATATCTCCATCCTCGGCAGTCTAGCTCAACATGAAACCAGCGCGTTAGCCAACTAGGCCATCGAGGCGGTTTTCTAGCTACACCTGGCTGGGATATGAACGCCACCCTTTCTATCACTGGTTAAACCATACCAAATGAGCTAGATATTTAGACCTCGTGTCCACCGGTGCAGGTTTGTATCGAAGATATTATTGTTGTACCCTTTTATTTCCACTGTAAATTTTAGGAGCGCATTAAATAGCGATCTTACTTTTGGTCATCAAGTCGTAGGCTAAAGCTGGTCTTGAAATGTTTTGTTCGCGTACCCCCAGATATAATGGTTGTATCCTGATTGCGGACAAGTAAAAGAGCAGCTTGCGGGAATTCCTACGTGAGGGTGGTGACATGGGTGGAGGGGGTTGCTGGCAGCATCCACCTGCCACCGGGGCTTTCCTCCTGACCAAGCCTACCCTAACCTAACCTGACTGAACCTGACGTAACCTAACCAAACCAAACCTAGTCTAACCTAACCTTGCCTGGAGATACTCGTGTATGTAATTTAGTTAAATTAAGATTGACGAGGCTGAATGAACGTACGACTTTTAGGCCCCCGTGGGTCGCCCCTATTATCAATATTGGAGCTGGATGGAATAGCAATTAGCAACATGGCGTGTCCGCAATCTGGACTCCTCCTCATATATCAAAAATTGAATGTTCGCAATCTGAACTGTTTGCAATCAGGACTGTTCGGAATCATCAGACCACCCATATAATTTATCTTTAACTTTGTTCCCCTTAGGTTGTTGGACCATAATGTAAATTACACATATTCTATAATCTACATACCCGCCTTGGTGGCGTAGTTAGCTAACGCGCTAGTTTAGTGTTGAGCTCGACTGCTGAGGACGGGGAGATTGAGGTTTGAGTCTTGGTCGGTTGAACTGGGGGTGGTTTTTTCTAAATGGCTTTACACTCTCCCTCCGCGCAAATATGTGTTCACTTCCTCTAAATTTAACCTTCCCATTTCCTAACCCATTAGCTTAACTATTACTTTCCGCTGGGTGCACCATTGTTCAAATGGATAGCGAGGGAGAAGAGAATAGTTTAATTTACCCCCATTTTCTTGCGAATGGACATATCCTACTGGCTACAGCCAGAAAAAGTTACTAGATTTACTTTCACGAATCACGAAGCCCCATTCATGCGTCAAGTGTGACCTGCAGCTGCCACCTGCATAGATAATCAAATAAAATTAATAATATGATAAAATATAGTTATTTGTTGTTTCAAAAGCTATATCTATATTTTCTAAAGGGTGCTTCAAATGTCCATTTGTAAGAAAATCCAACTATAATATAGTTCCGCCAAGTGTGTCCTTACCGTGATCCGCCACTGGTTTGTGGGAGCACTTAAGACAAGCATTCGCGTTTAAAATACAAAAATAATCCATCACTCTCTCACAAATATCCATTTTATTGTTTATTGTCAAAGATCCACTATTTTTGTCGTGAATGTGCAAAGCAATAAACTTGGAGAAAAGAGTGAAACCGGGTGTAAAGTTGTTCCTACTAGAGACAGAATTATAAAGGGCAAATTTGGCGCTATGAACAAATCAAATTGAGTGTATTGACAAGTCACGGGGTCTAGTCCAGCACGCATAGCAACCCCCACATGAAAAATAACACTATGATCGATACTACCTATATTTTAAAATCCTGTTTGCCCTGAAAGGTCCTACCTTGGACTGATAACAATATGTTATAATAACAAAGACTACAATAAGAATTGAAATGAATATTAAAAGTTTAATAGACGAAAATGATGTAAATGTGTAATCAGTTTAATACAAGAGATTGAGCAATATACTAAAGTAAACAATGATATGGGATAGAAAGTGGACTAAAAATACTGTGTACAAACATAGTTGGCATATTTAAATGAAATGCAGGTCAGATTAAAAGTATAAAAAGTATAAATAAATATAGTTAATAGGAAATACATATAAGTGTTGACTAATTAAAATACACTTAAAATTAGTTTAATAGAATTAGAAACTTTAAACTCATTTAATTTAAAATATCTGAATCTAAGTTCATAAAAACATTAATAACATGAAATGAATATAAATAAATGTAAAAATTATCACAGTCTTGTTGTTGGGATTGACTTCCCTTACTCCTTTGTTATTGATATTCCTGTAATGATGATGTCTACAGAAGTTCTATTTTACCGACATGTTTCGGTGCCAACAATTGGACGCACCATAATCATGGAGTCCGAAGGGTGGTGGGACACGATGAGATCGAACTTAGGAACGAACTTATTGTAGTCTTTGTTATTATAACATACTCTAAACTCCTTACGAAAGATTATTTTTAGAATGTTTTCTAAAATGTGATAACAATATGACCCTATCTTATCATTTATACCATAGTGACGGAATAATTCAAGGTAAGCTTGCTACCTTTCGTGGTAAACGCAGTGTACATCCGTCCGGGATTCAAACTCTGACCTCCCTCGTCACCGTAACTCTATTATAATACGATAGTGATCACCGATGCAGGTAACATGCTCTGATAAAACAAGACAACAAACAGAGGTGGGTGAAGGGAAGATAAAACAAGACAACAGACAGAGGTGGGTGAAGGGAAGATAAATCGGTGCCTCTTTCTTGCACCTCGGTGAAAGCTCTCCTCCTTTCCAGCTCCAACGAGATTCGTGATGTTTTCAGAGAATCTGGGGTTACGAGGAATAGAATAGAACTGCTGCTCCCCCGGCTTGGCTGGTAAGTTAACCCACCAAGTACGTCACAAAGTTGATTTGGGTTCCCTCACTCTTAATTCTTCCTACACTTTAAAACTGCATTATTGTTCTTATTGTATATACACTATATTTAGTGTAATTTTTAAAGTGTCTTAGAATCCTATTTTTTTTAGACCAACGTTTTTGATGGCTCAGAAGACGATTAATGATGGTATAGTAAAGATAAAGACGACTCAAAAGAATCCGACTCTGAATGTAAAGTACACTCTAATATTGATTCAGATGCAGATATCGACGGCTCAGGAGAATCAGACTGATACTGCTTCAAAAGGAAGTATTGAATAACATAGGCCTACGGATAAATCATGTACTACGTTATTGTTGTTGGTAGATTGAATTTTGTAATAAACATATTTCTTAGCAATACGATGTTTCAGCATTTTTTCCCCTTGGAATCAAATTTTTTTTTCTGTTGGTAGTAATGACAAATTAAGGTGCGTCTTACAATCGTTGGTGTCTTAGAATCGAACTCATTTTTAGAACGTAGGCATAATTCGCAGTCAGGGAACCCAAATTAACTTTGTTGCGTTATCGGTGGGTTCACTGTCTACAAGCCAATCCGGGGAAAACATTTCTATATTCTATATCTGGTACCCTAGTCCATGCGCTCAAGTGCTACTACCATGTGCTCAAATGCTACTATCATACGTTCATATGCTAATACCAACTACCATGAGTTCAAATGCTACTACTTTTGACTTGCAGTCAAGTGCTTCATAACCGTCTTCAGAAGTTGTCCTTGATGATCAATTTACCAGCTGGTTTCTTTAATTATGTTTCTACTCCCCCAACCCCCTCTTGTGCTTGATCTGACCTAAGTAAAGTTAAATGACATTAAAGAGGGGACGGCAACCATCAAAATTTCTGGTTGGTATTGTGACGGTTTACATCACTTACACTTTGGTAAGCACGTCGTTGTTATTTTTACTAACTATCCACAACAAGCGCAAATATAAATATACACATGTTAATGAGGGCAATTTTAAAGGATTTGCAACAGTGTTCAGCTAGAGTGAATGAGGGAAACTACTAACAGCATATCTATAGTTCACCTGGTCGATGTTAAACGCTGGACTTCCTGGTCAGTCAAGAGATCAAATACAGTCCAAATTTCACAGCAAGGGCCTTTTATAAAATACTTTTTTTATGTTGTTTTTCTGTCAATATTGATATAATTTTACTATACTATAAGTGATATGTTATAGGTATTGATACTATCAGCTGCAAATCCTAAATCACTACTATAGGCCTACATGAAAGTAGAGATAGTAGCCCTTCTAGTTACCAGATAAGGCTCTTCCTATAAAAACAGAATTATCTACAGAGGCGACTGAAAAATTCTCCCCGTGAGTTTTTATTAGCTACACATGCAATTTTGTTACCAAATTAGCAGGTGGTTAAAGGCGTAAGTATCACCTTATTTGGTTTTACAGGAGTGTTAAAGTCAAGATTCGAATCTTAGTTTTTGTTTGTTTGTTTTTTGTTTTTTAAGAACCACGTCTTACTAACCGTTCGGGTTTAATGCCTATGTGTAGTTAAACTAATGAGCAAGGAATTAGGAAGGCTTAATTTAGAAGAAGTGCGCCCGCATTTGCGTGGAGGGAGAGTTGAAAACCATTTAGGGAAAAAACCTCAGTGCACCCGACTGAGATAGAATCCCGCTCTCCCCATCTTTGGTAGTCCAGCCCAACACGACATTAGCGCGTTAGAGCACGTGGCCACCGAAGCGGGTGAATCTTAGTTGGGTGTACTGGTTATGGTTTTCTCATAACTTATCCGCGCTGATGCTTGTGCATTTCTTCTCACTTATATTTTAGACTACAACTATTTGTATACGTTGCTGGTGTTTGAACTTGCATATTAAATACAATCTCACACCCGCAGCGCTGGTCTAGTGGTTCAAGGTGTTGGTCTCGTAATGCGCTGATAGACTTTTGAAGGAGAGGGGCTTGAATCAGTAGTGTGTAAGGAAGTGGTTATTTCGAACCACGTATTTTCAGGTATATTTTCAGGTATATTCTACCTCCTTCACCCTTACCTCGGTATAAATAAGTGAATAGCCCGGACACGAAACACGACCGGCTTTCCTAAGGGTGATTTTCCCCACATATGGTTTTCCATTCTCCCTCCACGCATTTGTGGGTACATTTACTCTAAATCCAGCCTTACCAGTCGCTCTTAAATTAGCGTAAATGCTCACCTTATTTTGATTTGGTAACTTAAGTATGATAAGTAATCTCACACCAGCAGTTTATGTATTCCAACAAATTGTAATTTTTAAAAATTCAGAAACTACAAAAAACACCCTCTTAATTTTTTCATCACGAAAGTTTATGCTTTTCTTGTATTGTTTTCAAAATATGGAAAGTAATATCTACGGCTTAGAAGCCATAATCAATCTAACATATAATAAATACATAATAAAAATAAAACATTTATCTAAAATGCTTGAATTTATTTTAAAGTACTAAACAAAAGCTATAGTTTGATACCAAAATTAACCAAATTGGGTAGTAAATAATGACGTTATGAGCATTCTTACAACCTGAATCGGAGCAACAGTGAAAGCAGGAAAAACAATGTTTTTTTCAAATGGCACCATGGGACCATTTATTCACCAAAAAATCTGAAAAAATAATTAAGATATAACTTGAGTGTACTTANAAAAAAAAAAAGGGAATCTGTGATGTCAGGGCACACAGATAATCTCAAATTAGGTGATTTTACGGGAAATAAGCAAATTAGTAGGCCAACATAATATGCTACCCGAACTAGTAGTAAGACATGCAGCTAAAAAAAATCTGTAAAGTGGCTGGGATAAAATTATTGAAAATTCCAGTCCAAGTTTCATAATAAGAACCTTATAGATAGATCTATAAAAGTTACTAGATCATCTTTTACGTACAAGCCGCTTCGATGGCCGCGTGGTCGATAGGCGTCACCCTCGCAATATACTAAACTGCCAATGGCGAGGAGATCGTGGTTCGATCCCGGTCGAGTACACTAAGGGTACGGCCAGTCTAGTTTACAGGCGCTAGGCAATATTATTGTATGTTGGTTCATTGAGTGCTTGGGAAACTTCTCATTTTGACATGATATTTGACTTTTTTCTATCAGTGATAGGCTTAACACACTTGCTATTAATGGCCTAATTTAATTGGTAAGACCATAAATTATATAATGTATGTATGTAAACCCGATATGTTAAAATACTTCAATATTATAATCAAAGTAGGCCTTTACAAATAAGAATCACCATTAGTTTGGAGAGAGTATGAAAAACCACAACAATAAATAAGTTTTATAGATCACCTTCAGTTCACTGAGCCAAGATTCGAACCTTTGCCTCCTAGTCAAAAGCTATCGAGTGCAACGCACCATTCCGCCACTGGTGCGGCTAATCTGATTTTAAAACACTTCAGTACAGTACCATACACATTTCTCAATTTATTAATTGGATGCACTCCTACTTTTTTCTTTTTTATAAATACACAATATTTTCTGTAAGAATTTTCGAGGAACAGAGATATACCAAATGTCTTTGACAGAGACATCTTCTCTAATGAACTAGGGTCTGCTAATTACGCGCTCGCTCGCTCGCCAGTTTGGCCACCCAGTCGCTTGCGCGCTCGCTCGTACGCTTGTCAATCTGGCCGAACCCTTAGGTTTTTTTTTCATAGTTTCCCACTCTCTAGACGTAAATGTAGGTACACTTCCTCTACATTCAACCTTCCACCTCCCCAACTCCATAGCGTAATGAATACATAGGCGTACAACCCGAACGGTAGTAAGATTCACTTCTTTAAAAAAAAACTTTCATTACTAATTATTCATCATTCATACGTTAAGGCATGAGAACTACTGTTTTAACATTCTAATATTATCAATACTTATAAAATATTACTAAGAATATAATTAATGATACCAATTTTCCAGCAAAAAAAAATATATTTGTATTTCTAAAGGTTCATACTTACAGAATAAGTTAATTTGGCCTAACCAGGGTGTGATTTTTTTTTCAACTTTGAACAACACTGCTTTCACACAAGCTAGAAAACAATTAAAGAATGTAGTGCGCGGAGATGTGGCCTACATTTGATCCAATCCCCCTCCCTCCCTTCGCGAACCATTTCATCACATCATACAAAAGAACCACTCACATGTGATGTGTTTGGTTTAGACGGAATCTTACTTTTGCTTATTAGAGTTTTGAAGAGGAAAGCTTGATTAATGGCCGTGAGGATGATAAAATAAAACGTGTTTGGCCTTAACAATGTAGTGCTCTTGTGTGTCTCCTTTATGAGGAGAGACGGCTACATCCGTTAAGCAGACTTTCTCTCTGGAGCAGCGATCATTTTACTATTATTATTAATGGTACTGTAGTAGTACGTTCAACATGACTAAAGATTGCCTAAATATTCTAAAAAATTATTTCAAATTAAATAAAATCTGCTAAATATAATATTAATTTACATAAGTTATTTATCTCTTTCTGCTTCCAACGCAACCATTTTCAGCCTAGTTTCAGTTTATCACAACCAAACAAGCAAAAAGAACACAAAAGTTCGTTCATTATCTTCTCATTCCAACAATAGTTTGTTAAAAATATTTATACTTGAGTATATATGCATTTATTAACTATCGATAGTATTTTAAAATATTTATTTATTCAACACGAATCCCTTAAAAAGACTAAAAGAATCTTAAAAATTACTTTAAAAGAGGATACATACCAAGAAAATATGACATAAAATTAAAAAATGACTTATAAAATATACATTTCTACTATCAGGGGATCATGGAAAGAGTTTCTCTACTTACGAGCATTGTATGTGATTAACCAATAAAAATATGACATTTCATCAAAATTCGGGGCCCTGGCTATTAACAACTTGATCCAAGGAATAGGCTAGTTTAAAGGAAGTGAACTCCAAGTTAGTAACGAGGGGTGTGTTTAAGGAATTGACACTTAAACTTACCTTAAAACTTGAATCCTATTCGTTTCGCCACCTTGTTGATTGATATAGTCTTACCTTTCTATCAACAAGTCACCGAGGAGAAATCCTGACAAGTTTATATTGATGTTTAAAAAAATTGTTTCAGGCCTACTTTATCTAAAGTCATCGTACTCGTGGCAACACTGTGCTTGTATTACATTGGCTACAGGAATAGCAGAAAACGTTGGAAAAGTTCCAATATTTGAGGTCAGCTCTAAAACGAACTGTTTATAAACAAGTTTGTGAAATAGAACATGTTTATGTAGGCGGGGAAAAGGCGGAATTATACCCCTGACCTCATATATATAATATTATGGCATATTTCGAATTTGTTTGAAAGCTGTAAAGATGCGTTATATACAGATCTACACATACTTAGTCAACTTCAAAATGGTAAAAGATCTTGAATGTTTGTAAAGTGGTATAACTTGTGGGTTTTTTTTCACCGCGTCTTACTATCCGGCTGGGTTAACTGCATTTGTAAGAATGAAAGAATGGGAAACCATTTAGGGAAAGAACAACACCTTCAATACACCCGACCTGAATTTAAACCCCTACCTTCCCGTCAATGGCGATCTTTACACTAAGCCTACGTAATCACCTGTGCGGGTTTCAGTATCATTTTACATCCCAAATTTAGCCCTCTATTGCACAAAACACTCGCAATAAACTGATATACCATTGACGGGGAGATTAGCGTTCGAATAATGGTCGGGTGTAAACGGTGTTTTTTACTAAAGGATGTCTTCTCCAAATGCGGGTACATTTAATCTAAGCTTGACCTTACTCACACATACTACAACAATATGATTGATTAGCTGGCTAGTAGGAAGCGGTGCACAAAAACAAACGCAAAGTGTCTTTTTGAAAGAACGTTATTGTCTTTTTGGATCACATCATTATGAGACTCAAAGTAAAAATGAAAAGAGCGGTTGGAACATTAGACAGTCTAAATTAATAAATAACGTATAAATGTGCTCTCAAATAAATAAATAAATCATGTTTTATTATGGTTTAATATGCCTACTCGTGAGAAGCTTACATTATAAACATCATATATTAAAATATCATTTGATGAAAGTANNNGGGGGGGGGGGGGCGATGACGGGGAGATCAGTCCGACACCTTATCTCAGACATTAGTATGTCTGTCTACTGAGCTAAGGGTCCCGGGTTCGATTCCCGGCATAAGCGAAAAATTTAGCATTGGTGAAAAGTGAATTTACCCTTTCCCCACTGATTAATTAACTGGTGGGGGCTGAATGTTGTGTCTGTTCTAGATTAAAGCTAATTTATAAGTCGTATGCTGATATAATTAGTCGGTTCAGAAAGTGTACGCTAATTACCTCAAGTACATTAAGGAAAGAAAAAAGAAATTTATAAGGAGATTGGAGTTGGAATCCCGGTCGGATGTAATGAGGATGGTGTTTCTTAAATGTATTTTTCTCTCTCTCCATTCAAATGTGTGTACATATCCTCTAAATTTATCTCATTTTCTAGCACTCTTAGTATAATTAGTGCATATGCGTATAACTCGGAAGGGAGGGCGCGCACTTTAATGGAACAGATAGCTACCTACAGTCCAGTTTTCTTAGTAATAACCTTATCTGACATCTAGACAAGCTAGTACATCTACCTTTACGTATTAATACGCCAAGTCATGTGAAATGCAATTCTCACGGTTGGTAAAGGTAGATATTATCAATTCTCTACACTAATAATAATAAAATGTTTTCAATGTTTATAGCAAAAAAATAATATGGTTGTATTTACTAAAAGGATCTTACTGTGAAAATTAGACTATAGTTTGTAGCTACTGGCCGCTAAGAATGTTTTCCAGAACATTTCCCTCTTGGTTAGAGTAACGATAAAGGATTCTTCTTATTTTAAACTGTGTATTTTCATTTGTGTGTTAAATATTAGGCCTATTAATACCAGGGCATGACATGTTCTATTTTATTCATCACAGACAATACTCATATGCATATACATACTGTTCATCATACCCTGGTTTTAGAAATGTCTATTTTTAGGTCTTTTTAGTCATTTTTAGTATTATTATTATTTAGCACCGCGTCTTACTACCCGTTCGGGTTATACGCTTTAAGTACTAATTACGCTAATGGATTAGGAATTGAGGAGGTAGAATTAGAGGAAGTGAGCCCGCATTTGCGTGGAGGGAGAGTGGAAAACCATTTAGGAAACACCCCCCCCTCCCAGTTCACCCGACCGAGATTCGAACCTCGATCTTCCCGCCCTCGGCGGTCGAGCTCAACACGACAAGCGCGTTAGCCAACTACGCCAACGAGGCCGGTCATTTTTAGTAATTTTGCATTTTAAGTCCTTTTTATGCTTTGAATTTTATTTAGTTTGATATTTATGTTTTCAGTTAAAAAAAATTAAGCATGCTTATTTTCGTATGGTTTATTATTGACAGATTTAGGTCATCCAAATCTGGGCACTCATTATATTACGTTTTCCTTTTCAACTCTTATGTTATAGTGAAAAGCAAAAATCTCTCAGTCAAAATGCGGGATAAAGGAGTCCGTTCATGTAGTAGTAGTAGTAGTAGTAGTATTAACCATGTGTGTATTTGAGAACTCTGTTTAATAGCAGGGGTAATCGATGATAGTTGGCTTTGTGTTTCAAATAAGATGGGCACACAGCTCTCCTCTTATTACTAGAGCCCCATAAAAATGCTTTTATTTTTAGCTAAATCTCGTTTTTTAAATCTCACTTTTTTGTTTTATTTCGTGTCTATTCAAAATTACATGTTATCTGAGGTGTTGTAAGTATTATTTACATATTAAGACAATGTATGCAACATTAAAAATTAATTATTGAAACCTTATATATTTTCTTTAAAATTCTTTGTCAAGTTTGTCTGCATATTTAACAATCTTGTAGCCTGAAGTTAGCTTACACTACAACAAAGTACTAATACAGCATGGTCAAAATTTCTGCTTAATTCCTTCTTAATTTGGTGTTTATTTCAAGATTTATTTGTAAAAGCGGTGCTATTTCGTTTTATAGGAGATTCCGTGTAACAAGACAATTTCGTTTTATTTCGCTTTTCAAAAACATTGTTAATAATATCTAAAACCATCAAAGGAAGTCCTTGATTTCATCTTTGTATGGCACTTTTAGCTTTATCGCGTTTCACTATTTTTAAGGGGCTCCACTTATTACTTATTTATTGATACTACTAATGAAAGCTGACAGCTGCATATCACATGATTCTACGTGTGGAAGTAGTTTTAACAACTTGTGGTACTCATACAGGTCTCTCGTCGTTACTACCATTTTATATTTATAGGCTACAAGGTATGAAACAAAAAAATAATTTCTCATCAGTAAGCTACTCTTAATTTTAGGACTACGCTCAAAATTAAAAAAAAAACTAGGTAGGGTATAGCGTTATGAAATCGAAATATAAAGGTTGAACAAAATCCATCAAACCGTTTCAGAGCCGTGCCCATAATATACATACACACATATACATACA
Source organism: Timema monikensis (assembly GCA_902151445.1). NCBI lineage: Eukaryota > Metazoa > Arthropoda > Insecta > Phasmatodea > Timematidae > Timema > Timema monikensis. Next base: position 106,089 of record CABFVZ010001763.1, on the reverse strand, counting down.
TACATACATACATACATACATACATACATACATACATACATACATACATACACACATACATACACACATACATAATTGTAATAGTTCTGGGGCTTGTAAAACGTTAAGATTCATCATAATTAATATCGAGGTGGAAATTTCTAATGATTACAATACTTTATCTTTGGATGAGAAGGTAAAAAGAGTACTAATGAAGATCAAGCTGAAATAAAATATAAGAAACATGTTCCTGTGCTGTGCTAGGCTATAATCACGTACTCATGTGTAATTTAACTTAACATTGACATATTGTCGACCTAGGCGGTCTTGGGGTAAAATGCTCGCTGCGAGACCCGATGTTCGTGGGTTCAAATCCAGCCAAGGGAAAGCCATACAAATCCGTAGCACAACTTCCTTCGGTCCCAAGTCGATTGTGGCATGTAAAAGAACCCTGAAAGATATGTGAAAATACCTTTTCCGGCAAAATTGCTAAGCCCTTTCTCTCTTGCTCATAGAAATTCTCGTGTGCTTATATAGTAAATCGGTTCAGAAAGTGCACGCAAAATGCCTCAATAATTAAAATAAACGAAATTATTAATATAATGTCATTTTGCTCACCCCCTCCCTCTGATTAAAAAAAACGTTCCGGTGGCCCTGTGTACACCCCTGTGTTTGTTAGCTCGTACTGCCACCAGAGCCAATGAATAAATAAAACAGATGAACACCAGCTGATAAACGAGTCCTTGAGATAATGAGGTTTAGTGAACCAGTCTGCATGAAACATGTGAGGTAAGTACAATAAGCATTGACCTACTTACTGCGGGCGTGACCTTTCACCTCTTTCAGGGTCTTGTCGTGGAGGACGGACGCTCCTTAGAGCGGCTCATTCATCATAGACGAGTGGTCAGGGAGGCTGACCTGTTGGGCGCGTCTCTTTGTCTTTAATAAGGTGGGATGGAAGGGACCGCGAGTTGAGGGCAGTATTTTTGCAGTTTTTATAGCAAAAAAAAAATCTACTTTATTTTAAAGCTTTGTCTAGTTTTCTTCACAAAGTAATCTCACAAGAGTGCCCTTGAATTTAATGAGAACGTATGCTCTCAATTCAAAAAGTTCCTCCTCATATGCTAATATGCTCATAACAGATATTCAAGAACTGTTAAAATTACGATGTGTATAAAATTAAATGTGTTTCTACTGGATAAATATTTTATTTATGTTGCATAAAAAACTGTTTGAAATGAAAACTGTAAAAATACTGACCTTTTACCCTATCCCCTTCTATCCCATCTCAGGGTGGGATGAAAGTGACAGGAGGTCAAGGTAAGTATTTTTTTGCAGAATTTACAACAAAAGTAACATTTTGGGCTAAAATAAGTAAAATATTTCATTAGATACACTTAGTTCAATTTTTTTTACTTATCTTGCTGTAATTCTTTATTTACATATTAGAAAATAGGATGTTTTAGCAACCTTGTAGGCAGTAACGGGGTATTGCAAGGTTAATGACCTGCTAGCCAGGTATTAAGGAATATTGTAATAGTCACAACCTGTACAACAATAGCTTCCTAAAAGCTGTTAAAGGACACTTCATCCATGTTAGTTCTTGAGGACCAATGGGAGTGTTTTCCTGATATTTAAAAAATGTATATCAGTTGAGTCGGTTTGTTTCTTTGTTTCGTCAGGCTTAGGCCAAGGACGCTCCCAGGTTAACTATGGGGTGTCATGTTTTTGTAAATCATTCAACGACACCTCGCGTTAGCCGCTCGGCTAGTCGCTGCGCATCTAATTTTTATAATACAAAAGAATCAAGCGTGATAGCTAATAGTAGCTACAGTAGCCCCATGGCTTCTTTGGTGCTGACTGACAGCTCACAGCTGACTTCTGACAGCTTTGAAAAGTTACCAGACCAATTTATGTATCTCTACGCCGAACCATGTTATCTGCCAAAACATGTGTTTAGCAGCTTTCACTTCTGACAGTCAAAATTTAGGTATATACCTAAATGTTGACTATCAGAAGTCAGCTGTGAGCTGTCAGTCAGCACCAAAGAAACCACGAGTCTACTGTATATTACATCACGGCTAAAGCAATTGATATTGTGAATTTATCTTAAATCTGTTGACGGCCACTCTCACACTAACCAAGATGCGTGACGTGTATAAAGTGAGATCTAGAAGCCAACCAATATAATAAATAGTAATTTAAATATATGATTTCGTTAATTAATTTAACACACTAGCTAAAGCTAAATAATTGATGCAAGTGAGTAATAAATAAGAATTTAAATAAACTAAGTTTTATTATTTTAACCAACAACGCGGCCACTATACGATCACTACAAAACTATAGATTGGACAAATAAACATTCATTCCTTGTCGACCTCATTTCATTTACGAAGCCAGGTCATATACAGGCTGGCCATGTAAGTGAGTGTGTTAGCTGAGGTTCGTTTATGCGTGTGGCAATATCAATAGTGCTTGAATCCTGAACAGTTGATCAGTACGTTTTAAATGAGAGGAGAAAAGTCCTGGTCAAACTACGCGATACATATTGATAAATGGATATTCAAGAACTCGGGATGACTAAAGGCTCTGTGGTATTAGGAAGTCTAGAGCCATTGAAGCGCTTACAAAAGTACGACATCTTATCCTATCTTGAGTTAGTTCTATCCAGTCCACCTCATTACACGCTATACCTATCTTGAGCTAGTTCTATCCAGTCCACCTCATTACACGCTATACCTATCTTGAGCTAGTTCTATCCAGTCCACCTCATTACACGCTATACCTATCATGAGCTAGTTCTATCCAGTCCACCTCATTACACGCTATACCTATCTTGAGCTAGTTCTATCCAGTCCACCTCATTACACGCTATACCTATCATGAGCTAGTTCTATCCAGTCCACCTCATTACACGCTATACCTATCTTGAGCTAGTTCTATCCAGTCCACCTCATTACACTCTTATCTCTTTCATGTCTATTCTAGTGCTATTCTCCCATATTCATCTGTCTTCCTAATGGTTTCTTTCCATTGGGTTTACCAGCCAGTGCCCTCAACACTGTACCAGACTCTCCCATTCGCGCTGCATGTCCTGCCCAACGTAACCTACGAGACTTTATTATCCTAATAATGTCTTGTGATGAATACAGTACAGGGTATGTAGTACATAATTATTTAACATCCTCCACTCCCCAGTGACCTCATACCTTTAACTAAATAGAAAATTGTATTTAATATATCCACTGGAGCAATGTTTTGTTTATTTTGGCCAAAAAAGAATTTTTGTTATAAAAACTGCAAAAATACGGACTAAGCTAGCACTCACTTCTACCCCGATTCTCAGCTTTGTTTCTAGACAAGGCTGAAAATAAATAAACTTCCAAAGGATTGTTAGTGGTGTATTTAAATATCGTTGCTTTCAACACTGAAGTTTTTAACGACTTATTCTAAGAGATGGGGGTAGGTAGGATGGTTTTAGATGAAGTACATCCGCAAGGACAGGGAAACCAAAAAGTGAACCTTTTGGCAGATATTTGAACTTTGACTTTCCCGTCATCAACAATGATCCAATCTTTTGTGAGTCTGATGCCTTAGAGGGTTTGGCCACGGGTGTTAGTTTGTTATACTTTTGATGTTGCTTTTCATCCACATACATTATTACATTATTCTGTGTGATAGCTTCAAGGCCAACCAAACAAAGATGATTTTCTCCCTTTCCGGCGAAACACGCTTGCGGTTTAAATCCGAATTTGACCAAATTTGGTATGATTATTAACATAACCAAAAGCCAAAGTAGATACAAACTTTTTTAATGTGTAATTAATAATAAATAAAACAAAAGTTATGATCCACCATTAAAACTGGGAAAAAGTAGTCAGGGAAAGTTGAAAAATGTTGCCTGAAAAACCTGGAAAAGTCAGAGAATTTTGTAAAATATGTTTTGTAGCCACCTTGAAATCCTATCTTGACTTATAGCTACGTAACAGGCTGGCAACGTCCGCTACGTCACAGGTAAGCATCTTTCTTGAAACATCGTCTAGCTACTGATCTAATAAAACAGAATTTGATGTAACCCGAACTATTTCTTATTTTACCATCAGCTCTATGTGGTAGTAAGTACCAGTTCTGGTATCTTTCCCTGTCAGTTCAAATCCCGGTCAGTTCGAAGCTATTTATTCACACAGTGGTGGAAATTCGGGTGTGGTACGAGGGATTCGGATTTCTTTGAAAGTGCGGTGGTCTTAAGTGAATATCTTTAAAAAATATGCTATTCTTACAGATCAGTATTGTGGTTGCCAGTTATAGGCCTAGATCCTATCTTGTAAGTCTACCTTAATTTTGTTTGTAAAACAGTAAATAATGCAGTGTTTATAATTAATATTTTTCGAGTTTAGTGAGAAGGGTGTGATAAAGAGGGTAAATTTGTCACCCCCACCTCCTCATGCCCTTGGTTATGGCCTTGGTTCTTCACGTACGCCTCCCCTCTTAAATAACTAATACCCACTTTAATAGCTCGTGATCCTAAGTAGGCCTACAGCTTTGCGAAAATGAAATTTAATTCTCGTTAAATGTGACATAATGTTTAGTATTTAGTGCGCGCTCAATTAATTTGATATTGTGGTGGGCATGGTCTCAAGTAATAAACGGGCTTAGGCTTGAGAGATAGATAGATATATCGCGTAGTGTGTGAGTGGGAGTTTCGAGTAGGTCGACTTGTAGCGTGGGAGAATTGGGAGGTGGGTGGTTATTGTTATTATTATTACGAGCGGTTCATTCATGAGGTGGTGTGTTTGGCGACCATCCTTGCTGTAACGTGTGATTATACCGTTGTTATCGTCGTGATATATGGGCCTGGCGATGTCTTGTGTCCTGAATTAAGGCGGTGACGTCATGCGATTGTTTTAAAAGGGGGATTATCTGTGTTGCCTCGGGTTGATGGTTTCGTTTTATGGTCGTGTAACTTTTTATTTTACACTTAAATATTGGAAAATAAAATTTGACTTAAATCTTGGAAAATAAAATTTGACTTAAATCTTGGACATGTGAAAACAAAAATAAAATTATAAAATATGAAACTTATATATTTGTAAACAAAATTAGACGATATGAACAAACCATAAATACTTGTAAACAAAATAGACAGACCCAGCGATAAAATATTTTATTCTGAGATATATAATCAAGGTAATGGTGTTAATAACTCCTCTAGCGATGATTAGGCTATACAGCAGGCCTACTAGTAATCAATGCAGAGGGAGCCATGATGTCTAAGGCGTTAGACTGGTATAGCATTTAGTCACCGATGACGTAGAGTACACGTTTCAAAACATGGATAAATCTTTTGCTGTCTTTTTTTTAAATGTAGATTCCACTGATTTTTTTTTCTATCCTCATTCCACACAAATGCGAGTACATTTCCTCTAAGCTACCCAACTTATTCCTACGTTTTAGATCAATTCGTCAATACCTCTTTTGCTCATTTTGACAAGCACACAGACAAGGCGTTATTCTCGTCTTGTTGTGTCCCCCTCCCTGAAACAAGGGTAAAGTAGAGGTTTGAATCCCGGGCAGATACAATGAGGTGTTTTTCTTCTCTTGAATTGTTTCACATTCTCCCCCGCGCGCAAGTGCGGGGTAATTTTTCTCTAGCACTCTATCTTCTGTACTACCTCAGTGTGAATATGAAAATAAACCGGACGGATAGTAAGACACCGAGCAAAATACAACTTTTATGGAACTTGCAAACTAAGAAAGTAGTTATAGCCTGATTTTGGTTGGAAGAACAGTTGAGAAAATTCAAACACATTTCTTTTCGGCCAACATTGATAACATTTTATTTTATTATTTGTGTTATTGTATATGTATTGATAATATCTATTAAAAGTGATAGCTGAATATAGACTTGATGTATACATATATAACAATTGTTTTAGTAACTTTAGTAACTAGTTTCTACTGTTCTTACCAAAATCATACTATACCTATAAAACAACTTCTAGCGACCCACTTCGGTGGCCGCGTGGTCTAACACGCCACTCTTGCAGTAGACAAGACAACCTATGACGTGGAAATCGAGGTTCGAATCTCGGTCGGGTGCACTTCATCTAAATACATCCTTCCTAATCCTTAAAACAATTAGCTTTATTAGTACATAAGCGTAGGTGAACGAGATAAGTTAAGTACATTAGCGTTTACTAAAATACTGGTCATACGGCAAGAATCGGAGTAAAATCGGATAATTATATTTGCCTAAATTGTCGGACGGTTTGTGGTCGGCTGATATCGGCCGACCGAAAATCGGAACGTGTTAAAGGAGCCTTAGGGCTAGGCCACTCTACCACTGTATTCAAACAGATAATATATTTTAAACCAACATCAAGGGGCATACGGACAAAGGCGTCATACTCGCCTGGCCAGGTTTGCTAACTTCTTTCCGCTAAAACTTTGGGAACCCCTGTATTGTCGTTAATAAACTTTGTAACGTACTACTAATAATACACAAAGACACGGAGCACCTATATCACCATCTCTTAGAGTTGATTTCCGTTCTAAAACATTTCTCGATGGAGTCAAATCATTTCAAGTCATCGAGGCCGTTAGAGGTCAAACTTTCCATGCTTTGTTGATTGTCTGAAGTCAGAAAGGCGTGCATCACTTCAGTCGAGAACAGGGGTTGTTGGTCATTGGGTCATCTGCACCGGGACTACGTGACTCGAATACAAGTGTGTGAAGCTCGGTTCATTCACATCACTCACTCAAATACAACAGTGTGTGAGGCTTTAGTTCATTCACATCACTCACTCAAATACAACAGTGTGTGAGGCTTAGTTCATTCACATCACTCACTCAAATACAACAGTGTGTGAGGCCCAGATAAATCAGGTGCGAGTGTAGTACAGAAAATGTGTTATCGAATGTAAAACGAGTGCGTGATATCCTTAACCAAGTAAATAAAATACCTTTATTGGCATATACGATTATTAAATATTAAACATGATTTCCTCTAAATCAGTGGTTCTAACCAGGGAACAGCTTATTCTCGGACCCTTTGATGTAGAATAAATGATTAAACAAATTATAATAATAAACTTATAGTATATTTTAGGAATAAATTGGCCATAATATTTTAAATGTATACATAATTACAATATAAATTAAAATAAAATAAAATTAAACTTATATAGATACATTATGTTTTAAATAATACTATACATTAAAAATCACTGATAGTTTTTGTGGGGAATCGAAATTAAGTTTATTCAACACTAAAACGATTTCGTTTCACATTTTTTACACCACAAAGAGCGTAAAAGGCTTTATCTAAACGTTCTTTGTGTGGGCTTACAAGAAAACTAAAAGTAATAGTGAATACCCAAATGCTCCTCTCAAAGCTCTTGGCACAAGGGATGTAGCCAACCACCCACTTTTAGGTTCAATTTTTGCTCCGGGCTTTAATGTGGGAAGGCATCTCCATTGTGCTTAGAATACATATGTGTTTTACCCTTTTATATACATTTTTATAAGATTTAAAAAAGGTATGTTACGAATTCCCTGGACGATTTCGTGGACCCGCGAGGGTCTGCAGACCACACCTTGAGAATCTCTGTTCTAAACACTAGGGCTCATCGAAGTATCAGGATTTTTAACAATAAGTGTATTGTATATACAATAAAAGTGTGACTCTCGCCTTATATCAGCCCACAGTGCGGTTGACTCCTTGACAGGTGGATGTCGCCCAAGGCATGTGCATTGCTATGTTCTAATCTTGACAAGTCAATCATGTCGACACTTGCCTGCTCCCCTTCTCAACGGGGCAGGTTGCGATGTTGCCACCTTCTTTACATATTGCGTGCTATTATGCCACTGTATGATCTTATCGGGACGACTTGGCTCTTTCCGTGTTGTTAATTTCATCATGTGCTTAGCTTTGTTTTGTTTTGTCCGAGTAGAGTTCAATTTTAATAGAAAGGACATTTTGGAAAATACAAACATTATTCACACATTTTACTATATTATTAGTGTTATTTTACAGGCATTGATAATATCTATCAAAAGTGACATCTGCGGGTCACATGACTTGACTCATGAATACGTGAAAGTAGATCTAGTAGCTTTTATAGCTTTAATTAAGGTTCTTTATATGACAATTGGACTGTAGAAACCATTAAAACTCCCTACTATTGTCACATTTAATTTATACAAGTTCTTTGATAAAGGAAATATGATGTAACTTTGACGATCCACCAAATATATTTTATCATATATTTACACTAAAGAACATGCTCTACGGTTTATCGTAGTAAATGGTAGCATCTCAAAGATTACACATATTAATTAATATAAATCAGTTAAACATATATTGTATATTATTAAGACACAAATTCCACACTTAGGCTATGTTTTTTTCTTGTTTTAATCAATAAAGCAGCTTTGATAAGAACATTTTCAAAATGTCATGGTCCATTCGTAAGCTAAATATTTTTGGCATGATTGACGTCCTTTTTTGCAATTATGGGTGGTGTCAACTCTGTTATAATTTATTTTATAAAATAAAACTGACAATGTAATATCACCCTTAGGCTGATTTACATCAGCGGTACAGTCACGATACAATCACGGTACAGTAACGAGATGATACATTCAAAACAATGGAAATAATAGTGTAACTGTTTGCATCAACGATTACGCATTGACCTCGGTACAGTCACTGTACAATCACGGTACAGTAACGAGATGATACACTACTATTATTTCCATTGTTTTGAATGTAACTGTTTGCATCAACAATGACACTTCGATCTCGATACAATCACGGTACAGCTTTGCTCTCATTGCGATACTCTTAGAGAATTTTTACCTTACCGTCATAGTAGCTGTATTGTATCGCCATTGGGGCTCTAATGTGCTCTAGAAAGACGTTTTACTCACAGTTTACTACTATTGTCAACACCCGATTGTTTTTAAAATGGCCAAAAGAAAAGTAGAAATCTTTGACTGGAGTCATGAAAAAGGTAAGTTTTCTACTATGTTCCGTATAGACTTTCATGATAAACTTTTGAATAATTTCTTCTCATCGTTCATGAGACTAGAGTACAAGTTAAACTCTCCTTCCATGTGTAAACTCATAGTTATTGGATTCATCCAAATTTGTCTCCTTTTTATAGCACATTTTCTTCCCCTTTAATTTTAACGGCTTGGTCCTCACCCAAAATAAGTTTTTTTTGCTGTAAAAGCTAGTTAGGAATTTTAAAAACTGCACATTCTTGATTCTATTGCGTACGTATTACAAGAGGATAGCAGACCCCAACTGAAAGCCACCGAGCAAAAGTGTACCCCTTCCTTTATGGAGTGTTTACCGTTAAAGTATCGAAGATGTAAATGACCTTGATCGCGACCTTATAGCTACTACATCGTGACTATAACGCTGATGTATTAAGGACTTATAGTCCTACCGCATGTCAGATATAGATTCAGGGAGGACATCGATGAAATATAATTACGTCGGGATCGTCTGGTATGGTGTGTTGGTGACGGGTAGTTCGAGGTTTGAGTCCAGGATAAATCTACAAAAGTGTTTTCCCCAAATAGTTTTACATTCTTCCTTCATGCACATTTAGGTACATCTCTTTTAGTGTAAATGTGAAGAGATTGTCCCGGACGAGACGTGGTAAACAAATAAACATAGTATGTTCTTTAGGGCCTCTTGACTTGACAAAATAATTATAATCGGCCCCTTTAAATGTACAATATAAGAGTAGTTCATAAAAGATCCTACCTTTTTCAACCCTTTGATCTTTTGGTGTATTAATTTCTGTTACAATATTGATCCTGCATTTAAAATTAGGACAGTAATCCGTGGAAAAGGCAGAGGATATTAACCGTGGCCCGACTAATGACCTTATTCGTGTTCAACAGCTTAGAAATATCAATGACAAAATGCCTTCTAAGATAAGGTTTAGGTTAAAGGCTACCGTGACCTTTAATGAATGACTGATTTATGTACTATGGATACGTTCGGGGGGAACACTATCTTGACCTGTAATTCATTTCCCGCGTGGCAAGGGAACCAGGGTTCGATATCATGTGCGAGGAAAATCTCTCTAAAGCTAGATCCACACTATGCGTGAATTCTTGATTCATGGTTTGTAATTCGCGATTCGCGTTCAATTCGTAAAAAGTGTAAAACCGTCTTTTTATTATTATTATTATTATTAATAATAATAATAATAATTAGCACCACGTCTTACTACCCGTTCGATTTATACGCTTTAACTACTAGTTACGCTAATGGATTAGGAATTGGGAAGGTTGAATTAGAGGAAGTGAACCCGCATTTGCGTGAAGGGAGAGTGGAAAACCATTTAGGAAAAACCACCCCCAGTTCACGTGACCGAGATTCGAACCTCGATCTCCCCGTCCTCAGCAGTCGAGCTCAACACGACTAGCGCGTTAGCCAACTACGCCACCGAGGCGGGTGTCTTTTTATTGATCGTAATGCGATTCGTTATTTGCGTTCGTGGCGATTCGCAGAGGAAGCGTTTTTTTTTCGTTTTTTTTTAGTAGAGATCAATGGGAACAAACCATTCTAAACCATGATGCGTGAGTGATCTGTTCAGGCTTTACATTATATGCGTAGATTATTGATTCATTCGTATAGTGCCTTGGTGTATCGAGGGGTCGAGTGGTTTGTTATTTGCACTCATGGAGTCTTGAGTGTCGAGAGGTACGAGTTCTAGTTTTAAATTGAAATTCGTAGTCACAGTTGTTGTGGGATCCGACGGACATATATATGTATAAAATAAGTTTGATTGTTATTCTCTGTTGGGTGTTGCGATTCCGTGTTTTATTTTTGTTATTTTAGCTACTAGCTACATGAATCCTTACCATTCACCATTATTGTTCCTACCTCTAGCATCACTCGTGATCAACTGACGTTCATTAACCACCACGCGAAGAATAACAAATTACGAATACTGTAGTCATCAAGTTCAAGCAAAAAGACGAATGAAGAATTCACGTTGAAATGTCGACCAATTGTTTACGAATCGCGAACCCAAATAATGCATCGAAAACCACGCATAGTGTAAATCAAGAATACCGTACTGTAAATTCCCATGGTTAAGTTGTAAGACTGGCCGATTACAAGTCTAGAGCATCTTAGTTCGATTCCAAATGGTGCCTACAAAAAGATCGCTATATCTGGGAAATGGATTCGTCCTGAAACATCCAATTTGTACATATCTAGGCCAGTGAATCCCGAACTGTGGGACGCGAGCTGATATTTGGTGGGTCGCGAAGAGTTTTTGGAATGTGAAAATGTAATATTATTAATTTGAAAATAGAAAATCATGAAAAAATTGTAATGAAATAAGGAAAAAATGAAAAAAATAAGGCGCATAGTATAGGGATGGATTAAATATTTACTTAGTTTTTTTATATTCAAAATACCCCCCCTTTTTTTTCATCCCCGCCCTCATTTATATTAAAGTTAGATGGGTCGTGAAAGTTTGTTGTTTTAAAAATTGGGTTGCTGCTCTAGAAAGTTGGTAAGCACTGATATACATGACAGGAATCGGTATGTTACATCAAGTGAACTATTATAGGTTAATTTGTAAGTTGTGCTGAAATAGTGTTTTTTAGTGTGCTATTAATATCCTGATAATAAAACTACGGTTTGTTACTTACTGGGCCTGGAATTACCTACATATTTACATATATACATGTACATAATTCACGCCGTTCCTTTATGGGTTGGGCAAGAAACTGCATATAGCTCACAACAACTACTTCAAGCTTAATCCATTCTCACTAACTTTCCCCATACTTACCCATCCTTAACATTTAACCGCGTCTTACATGGCCTATCTCTTCCTTTTGATCTACACACTCTACCTTCATACATTTGCTTTGTAACTCTATCCACACACTCTACCTTCATACATTTGCTTTGTAACTCGATCCACACTCATTCTTTCAACATACCCATATCAACGTAAGGCGCTTATTTCACAATGACTTATCGGACTCCCCTTCAAACCACACATCTTCAGCACCCTTTCATTGCTTACTTTTGCTTACTTTGTTTATACAAATTCTTCCTCATACTTCCCGGATATGTCATGCCAACTGCATTCACCTTGCTCTTGTGTTTCTCCTGACAAACCCACGCTTTACATCCATAAACTAATGTTGGCATTAACACACCTTTAAATATTGCCATATTTTCTTCTTTCGATACTACTTTATTATTTGCATTAGTCCACATACAGGTAACTACTCTCAGAGATGCATTCACCCGACTGTCGATTTAACCATATAACCTTTTATTTTTACAGAACATGCTGCCCAGATACACAACATCATTCATTTGTTCTAACGGTTTTTCATTTTTACCAAGTGACAATCATTTCTTGATTCATCCTTATCAAAAATTATCACCTTAGTTTTGATGACATTTATACGAAGAGCCGCTCTCTCTGCCTGTCACCACAATCAAACGATTTAATGCATCTCGAAAATCACTTTCATTATAAGGCATTAATATGGCATCCTTTGCATGTAGCAGCACTCTCGCATTCACATTGTCTATTTGTACACCAACCACATCCTCACAAGTATCCCTCATACACTTATCCATGGAAACATTAAACAACCATAGAGATATAGCACAACTTTGTCTAACATCCTGGTGACCTGGTGGTCTAGGGGTAAGGTGTCAGACTTCTGTGCTGGAGGCTCGGGGTTCAATCCTCGGTCCCGGCACAGATTTATCTGATTACCAAACCCTTCCTTCACCTCTGACAAGACGTGTATTAACCACAGCTTCTGTATGTGGGGAGTGCCAGACCTCCACCCTGGTTCGGATCCCACGTTAAACTGTAGGTCCTCCATTTCATCTTCACAATCGCCCTACCATTACACATTAGCGTAAGTGCGTATAACCCGAACGGGTAGTAAGACGCGGTGCTAATAATAATAATAATAATCAAACATCCTCTTCAATGTCAAATCATTCTCTCAAAGCTCCATCTATCCTAACGCGCACGTTACTTCCATCGTACACCGCCATAATTTTTTTTTTTACTAACCACGCAGTCACGCCATACTCTCTCAGAACATTCCATAATATACTATTATTCAAATGCTCGTACTGTTTCTTTATATCAACAAATAAATTTAATAACTTTCTTCCTGGCTGCCATCAGTTGTTGCGATGCAAATATTTGTTCACTGCAGCCTCTACCTGGCATGAAATCACATTGTACACCCCGAACCTTGTCCGTAGTTTTTTTTCACGCCCTTCTCAATAAGACCCCCAAAATCTTTCCCTGGAATATTCATCAAACTAATTGCCCTATAATTCTTACACTCACTCTTACTGTCTTTACCTTTGTAAAAAAAACCTAAAAAAGACAGCATTCTTCCAGCCATTAGGAACATTTGAAATACCAGCACACACAATGAACAACTAACAAAATCTGGCTAGTAGTACCATGTTCCCACACTAAAGCATTTCACTTGAGATCCCATCTGCGCCCGCAGTTTTGCCATTCTTTAACACTTTCAAAGCTTTTAACACTTCAGTATATTTAATTATTTTACTCGTCATAACATTTTCCCTATTTGCTGCTACTTTATTTACATTTTTGTCATACACTTGCTCAGAATACTCCCTACATCCCCCTCCCTTATACTGTTTTCATCCCAGATAATCTCAGCATGTTTTTCTGAATGACATAGGTCTTTCCTTGCTCTCCTTGTTTCGTTATCCTTACCCACTTCTATGTATACACATGCTAGGTAATGTGACCAATTACATCAGGTGTAGTCTGCATCAATGCTCACGTGGTCTAAGGCTTCTGTCTAGCAATTGAATAGTTCGCTGGATGATTGGGAAGTTAAGGCTCTAATCTCTGATTGGTGCATTGCGCTATGTTTTTTAATTACTATGTTCAACATCACTGTTATTAACAACTGATTTTAAGGATGTGGATTGTGGGGGTAACTTCGAGGAAATGTGCCAGCGAAAGTTTGGAGAGGGAATGGGGAAACTAAAGTAATACATCGCATGTGGAAAACTACTTTAATTGCGTCCTTTAATTCGAACCTTTACCTTCCATTCATTGGTAATCCATACTTTATTGTGAGCTTAACGTCTTATACCGTAGGGTCAGAGGTGTAGATTTGTACATTGATTAAATACAAGTTTTCTCAGATCCCAATAATTTCTTACAAACTCATGGACTATTATTTTTATGAACAGGAGTGTATTATTATTATTATTATTATTATTACTATTATTATGCTTCGCGTCTTACTACTCGTCCGAGATTTTCGGATATTAATTACGCAAATGAATTAGGAATCGGAAGGTAGAATTTAAAGGAAATATACCCGCATTAGCTTGGATGGAGAGTAGGAAACCATGTAGTAATAACCCACTTTCAGTGCATACTGCTGGTATTCGAACCCAAACACCCCGTTGCTGAAAAAACCCAACTAGATAAGCTTGGCATTTAGTATGTGTACCCACCGATGCGGGTGAGTGTAATTAAGGGGTAAATAAGTTTTGAATATTTTAAGTATTTTTAACGTTTTCTCCCCCTCTTTTGGGGAAGCTATTTGCTCTGGTTAACAAACTTTTGTTTTACAACAAATATTGTTTGGTACCTTTTCTGGTATTTGTATTACTATCTAAAGTAATAGGGCTACTCATAATTCTGAGACGCTGGTCGTAAGAGGTGCATAACTTATCTAAATTGTTATACATTTATGTGTATTTTGTCTCAAACCGCCCCCTACCCCACTCTTCCTCTAGGGTGGGCTATTGAGGAGGGACATCTCTACACATGCGTAGTGTTCGTGTCTATATCTCTTTCTCTCACACGTACCTCTATATCTGTCTATGCCTTACCCTCAAATTCTGAAATAGTATATACTATATTTCCCTCCTGCAGGATGGAGAAGTACATTGTACACCTTTTCTCACATCTCCAGACTGCGTGAAGTCACGCCTCATACTGAGTAGACTTAGCTCTTCTTTACTCCATCTACTCCACACCCTTTAACCCCATTCTCTGTCAAAACTTTGCTCTTCTTACATCAAGAGAGTATACCTTTTTTTACGTACAGACCATAAATAGATTTGGAGTACTTTATGAGCGGAGGACAGGTGAAATAAGCTATGCACACTTTTTTTACGACTATATTTAAAACTATATTTAATATAAAATATACATCTACAATTTAAAAAATTCATACAACTCTCCTCCGAGTTAACTCATGCCTCTCTGGAACATACTAACTATGTATATATGTTTGCTCAAAGCTTTCACCCGGCAGCATTACTTGGCAAACACCCTAGGATTCGCCATTGTTCGGAAAATCTTCGTTTTATTCTAAACGAAGCACGTTGTAAATCTCCCCCGTTGTCAAACTTTTTATTCTATTATATTCTTCCCGTCCGACCCAGCCCAATTCGTCACAAGATTCCTGATTTCACTGCTTACGAGGAGTGGGCGACTTGGGTTAATCTCCAAGGACGTTGGCTGTGTCTCCCTTCTTCAGACGGTAGACCGGTCACTTGGATTCGCAATCTTTCATGGTCGGACATGGCTCGAACATGCCGGGGCCCGAGCTTAACAGTCATTGCATGGCCAAATCGCACATCTACGTGCAGCTACTTTCATCCTCGACGCTGTACTATAGATAACCATCACCGATCTCGATGTCACTCAACTGACCCAAACCATAATCAAATCAGCGGAACATCTGGAATGCGATAAAGCTCCCCGTCCACCGCTCGCTTTATATGGTCTGGCCAGCTCTCCCCTCGTCGTCTTCCCAACCCTACACGATGTCCGTGAATTATATGTACTGACGATTTTCTTTTTGAGGTACACGTCAGGATAATACGTTTTCTTGAGCTCTTGAGTGTAAAATCCTCCCATGGCAGGTTCATCCTTCATAACTTCGAGAAGGTATGTTTTGGGACTCGATACGATGATCTTGCATATCTTGATCAGTTCTCCCGACCAGTTTGCGTTGTGAATCTTTGCGAAAACATACTTATGACTGCTGATACGAACAACATCGCCGACTTTAAACTTGTTTGGTATAGGATCCACAGTTTAAAACGTCGATCATCTTTAACGTCAATAGGTCTCATCTTGATATTCGGAATTTACTGTTTTGTTGTACTCGTCTAGTAAAGAATTGATCATATAGATCCATCGTTAATCTTGTCCACATCATGTTCATGAGTGTTCGATTAAATCGTTCATTGACACAAGTCTTAACATTACTGTACTTAGAATAGTGATTTATCCTTTTTCTTCTCATGAGAGCTTTGAAAGCCGCGTTGTAAAACGCTGTACCATTATATATCTGGATATGATGTACGGGAGGTACACCGTTGGTGGTAACGTTCGCCACCGTCTTTGTTTTTACAGGTATGTCCCAAGCACGTTTAGAATACATTTGAATATCCAAACTAAACCTCCGAAGAGGCCCCTCGAAAGGCTTTCAAGCTACACTACACCCGGGCTCGGAGGCCTTATATAGTGCAACCAATGATACCCATCGAGAGCGGAACCTTTTCGTCGGACGTGGGCCGAAGTCCACGAGTGCCATTCCAGGTACTCGGGCACCCGAAAAAACCAGTACCAGTCCTTCCATGCCATCCTGCCTTGGGTAACTTGAGAACTTCCACTGGAACCAGATGGAGGGAGGGGTTGGCGCCTAGGGATTGCCCAATCACGAGGAAGTCAGAAGCTCAGTCTCCAAACAGTCGTCTCCAAAAACCTTCGTTCCTCATGCCCCAGAACTTCCTCTTATTCACCCAGACTTGGCTGCCGCCCCCTTCAGCACCAATATTGAGACCGACTGCCCGGAGTTGCCCAGCAGGGACTTCGAGGAGGTGCCCTGACCAGCTATCTCCACTACACGGGTACGCATTACCAACCTCTTAGTACATGTCAAGGATCCTCGCTCCTCACACACATATGACCTTATCGGGGTCTTAGCTATACCGGACTCTAGTGTCCGCTACATTGCCCAGGGGCCGCCCCTTGGAGGTGCTCCGACATGGTTTTTAGAGATCTGTCAGTATACTGGAAGGTGGCAAAGACAGTCTAGTGCTTGTTTATATGAAACGTGCGCGAGACTGGATCGCATCCGGGCCCCCCACGTTGGGCCGGGTCCTTACGACTGAGCACCGTGACCCCCAGCACGTCGATGACTATAGGAATGCAATTTTATCCCTTATTAGATCTGAAGTAGGGTGTTATTTCCACCAGATCAGCCAGTAGTAACTCGTTAAACCCACGCATATTGACGTGTCTTCTAGAGAAACGTCTTGCGAGATGATGAAGTTTGAGTGCAATCTCCCTATTGATTGCAGACATGATTGTAAGATAAACCCGGACGGGACAAATACTTTATAATAAGATTCCTGCCTCGCGTAGTTATTCAATGATCCTTCTCCCTCGAGATTATAATGAAACATAGGATCTATTATACGTAGATACTTGGGTCCTGTACGTGGCTTGAAACGATCGTAAGGTTTGTTCTTAGCTCGATGTGCGTTCGTCTCTTCAGGCATAGACTTGCAAATGTTCCGGTCCTTCTCGGTGTAACTATAAGGTTCCTTTTTGCAGATTAATTCTAAAAGTCCTCGGATATACGATATGGAGATATCATTGACCAGTAATGTTAACTCACTTTCATTGAACATGTTAGGTGTAAAACGGTAGTACTCCAATAGTCATTTGTTAAATGGGTAGTAAGACGCGGGGCTAATAATAATAATAATAATAATAATAATAATATTATTATTATTATTATTTGTTAAGCGTTCTCTCAGGTGTGACTTCTTCCTCCTCCGGTTCCGTTCTTGTCATCTTCACCATTTAGCAATGGTTCTATGATATGCTTAACAATTTCCCTGGTAATGATATCGGACTCGTGCCGTTCATAATGTAACCGCTTATACGTTTGTTTAGTAATATTAATCGCTTTGATGATATCCTTATCGAACTTCGTCGACATAGTGTAAGCTCTGAATGCCCCGTCCGATGAACGAACCCCGTATTATATGAAACCCAACTATAATGTAGCGTTATTGATGGCGACATGGATCCTTTCAACATGAACTATATGCTATCGTTTACCGTCACCTCAAAAGGTAACTATTTTATTAGTCTTTGGTTCAATAAACAGACTACGTCTTTCAAGTTCATACGCATGGTGGGAACCATTCCTACTTTCCCAAACTTATGAGTGGGTTCACCCCTTAAAGTCAGTTCGAAAAATCTTGTATCCAATCTGATAGGCTGTTAATCCAAGTAGATATATGTGGAACCATGAGTAGACATCGAATCTACATATTACTTGGGTGCAGCACCCAATGGTGCTCTCTAGTAATTTATAAACTTCTTCTGGTCCATTGTTGAACCCTCCTCTGGGCCGCTCTCGTGTTCCACAATGATCCGGGTAATTATACAACCACCCCTTCATCTTTTCTGGGTACACTCCATGACAAAATACACTTAGCCATCAGATAAATATACTATTCAGCCTTGAGCTATAATAATAGGAACGTGGTACGAAGAATCTGCAAATCTGGGTGCACACTTGTATCAAATCCCGCTTCTAGTCGGTATTATCACCGTCACATCAAAGGAAGATACCTGGTTAGGATACGACATGTTTGGACGTGCTCCGGTCCGGTCAGGAGTACACAAATGATGGAAATTATGGTTCGTATTAATGATCGTGATGGAACGAGGATCGGATCTGCTGAGTTATGGTCTCAGTCGTGTCCGTATGTAGCGTACTCGCTCCAGCCCTGATCGCGTTAGGGGTACGATATAAGTGTGGACCCAGCTTAACACTTAGTATATCTTTACGTCAAGTCATGCCACTTTGGATAAATAGTATCAGTAGGCCTGCCTGTAAAAAATAAAATGTATCGGTGGTCACATGGTATAATGCGTAACTCCCGTGCTAGACCGTATTGCTGGTTATGGAGAGGTTGTGGTTTAAATCCCGTTTGGGTGTACTTACTGTTCCAAGGGTGATTTTCCGACTGGTTTCCCACTTTCTTTCCTCGCAAATGTTGTTACATTTCCTCTAAAATGCTACCTTGTGTCAACATACCCAACTAACGTTAATATTTATGTTTATAAACCCGAACTGATGATTTTATAAAAATACTTAACTACAAATTATTAATACTAATACTATAGTAAAATTTAATAAATGTTGACCTAAAAAAGTTTTTTCCTCTAAATTGTTTTTTCTAATTATAATTTTAATTAGAGTGCTGTTATAATATATGTGATTATACAGTTCACGTTACATAACCTTGTAAAATAAAATAAATTTTTGTCTCCATGATACTGGGTTCATTCTTCGCCGACGACAAAATATTTCTTTGCATGAAGCATTGGAGTTCATGTTCCTTTTCAAAATGATAAATTAATGGTCTGGTCTCTGTTGAGTTGGTTTTAGAATTTAAAGCGTAAGGAAAATATAATTTTGTATCCGGCTGTACTTACAACCTCACGTCAATTCACGTTTAATAACTAATTTTGGTCCGTGTCAAGATTTTCCAAAAGGGGTAGTTTCATTTTTTTTTGTATATGTTTTTTATGACGATGCTCATAGCTCATAATCATGTGTTTGGTGGGTTAGAGAGTTTCTACTTGGGTGGTGGATGTTCTATAATTTCGCAGGCGTAGGCTGTGCTTACGGTATACAAATTTAAAATAGGGGCTCTCCTTAGACAATAGCTTATCCATGGACAATAGCTTTAACTTTTTAAGTGTTTATAGAATGAAGAGATAGAGTATTGCGGCTAAGAAAAGCTCACCAAGCCAATCTTTTACTATTCAGCTAACACATAATTGGTAGTCATTTTCCTTTTAATTTGTTATGCTTCTATCATTTTATTTTAATATAAACGGTTCACAAATTTATTACATACGTGTATAGTTTAAAAATAAATAACTGGTACGACACACTCGACAAACTTTCTCATATTATGTATTATAGCTTCGAAAAAATATTCGAAGATAAGTTTTTAGTAAAATTGCTTTAAATAAGTTTTACCTCTAAAAACAAAATCATGCTCTTGTAAATCACAATAATCACTCTTTATTTATAAATTTTAAACCAAATTGTTCAAATGTATATATAACAAAATTCAAATTTTCAAAAATAAACTATTTGCAAACCATTCTAAAATTATGTATTTGTAAACATAAAATCTTATTCTTATTTATCAAGAGGAACTATTCCCAGATTCCCATTTTGAATTCAATCTTCAAGGTCAATTTCCCTTAAATTAATCTACTTTAAATAAGTAAAGATGCATTATTATTAGTATGTAAAATAGTTTCCCGATACAAATTTTGAACCAAATTGCTAAAGCCATTTTTTGAAATACTCATATTAAAAAAAAGTCACCATTAAACTACCCATTGCCAAATTACCACCAGCACCTCACCCCCAAACAGCTATATAGCTTTATTTGTCATGTTCATGTCAAACTCTCCCCAGATAGGGGAAACCCGGACAAAGCAAATATGCTAAGAGAAAAATATTGCTAAGAATTTTGTTTACAACTAATTACATAAAATAGTACGTCATATTTTTTAGAAGTGTGTTTTCTAGCACGAATAAAAGTTTGAGTTGATTTAGAATTATATATATTAAATAATATGCTATTAAGTACGAAACCTTACAAATTATTCGCTTTGCCCGTATACCTGGGCAAAGTGAATAATGGACGCGGGCAAAGTGAATAATGGACGCGGGCAAAGTGAATTAGATGAGAATACAATCAATTTCACTAATATAAAACATTGTATTGGCTTTATATAAATGGTAAATTACGTAAATATCTAAAAACCTTTTTAAATATTTTTCAGCTGACATACCACAAATTATATATATAATTAGCGTAAAAATCTACCAAAATTATCTTACATATTTAAATAGGTCTACATAAGCAAAATAATCATCTAACAGTGTTATTTAAAGTTAATCATTCATAATTATTTATTTTGAGACTACTATGAAGTAAGAATTTCAATTTGGTTTTGACACTCGTCTCAGAAGTATGACCTGAACCCAGAGTAAGATGCGCAGTTTCCAATAGCCCATTTCTTGCACTGACTACACTGAATCCAGTCCTCTGAAGGTGGCTCTAGATGCGAATCTTCTGATTGTGTGAACAAAGTTTTTGCTGCTAATGATACGTTTTTTCTTAGTCTCGTTGGCCTCTTTTAACTTGAGTTTACTTGCTGCAGTTTATTAACAGGAGTAGACGTAAACACCTCAGCTCTCTGGCATTTTCGTTTTCTAAGGGCAATTTTTTTCACTGTCAATTTTAGGAACAGGTCTTATGGCGAAAGGACTGAGAGTTTTTTCTTTTGTTGGTTTCCAGTCTTAAGTGCGGGTGTCGTTAAGACTGTTGCTATTAATATAGACTTACTTAGCTGGGCTACTTACTTGAGAGGGAAAGCACCCAACATAATGGGTTTAGTTTTGTCCAAATTTACATCACCAGTGTTTGGGTGGACCTCTGAATAATTTGGGCGATCTGTTACAGTGGTTGGAGCAAAGTCTTCTTCACTAAAAAAAAATGTGGGTTGTAAGGAAACATACCAGATGTTTTGAAGCCACTGACAATATTTTGAATTGTGGCTCCTTTTAAATAAGCAGGTGCAAATATTTTACATATATAATAGTGATTAATGATTCAACCAGTATGGATTTTCTGAAAGACATTCATCTCTTGCTCAAATTTTTTCTTTACAGGCCCATACACAGACACATTAAGGGGCTGCATTTGGTTAGTTGTGTGAGGTGCAAATGAAACAAAAACATCGTTATTTCTTATGGCATATTCCAATGCTGGATAGTATTTATGAGACTCATGATTGTCAAAAATAAGGATGATTTTCTTCTTCCTCGCAGGTCTCACAGTTTCCACAAAGAACTGAAGCCACGCAAGAAACTTTGGTCCATTAGCCCAACCACTATCGGTGAAACATCCTTGAGTTCCAGGGGGTGAGGGGGCCACCATCTAAAAGTCTTTTTTGATTCCTTTTTCTAGCAAAAATAAAAAGAGGGAAATAAACGAACCTGCTGCATTGCAACAACAAACTACAGTCCGCGTCCAGCTATCATCCTAACTAGTATTTTTTCTCGACTACTCAAAATCTTTGGTGGCCAATTGGTGGTTGTTTGTATACCAGTTTCATCCATATTGTAAATATAACTAGGTCCCGGGTGGTTCTTTTCTTCTTGTTCCCAATAAATTGAAAAGAAATGCTCCATTTGAGACATACTAAACTCTCTTGCACGGGCAATGGAAGTAAGCTCCGGAGAGCGTCACACAACTTCCGGACGGCAATTCTTAAATTTTGACAACCAATCATCTCCAGCCCTTCCATTTTGGAATGGGTGTTTTATTTGATTAGATTTTGCTTAATAAAAAACTAATTTTAAAGAATCTACTAGCTAACCCATAAAAATCCATTAATTTAAGATAATTTTTCAACTTATTCTCTTGTTGAAGTGTGAAGATTGTTTGAAATCTACCTAGATTTTTCTTCTAGTGGCGATATAAGGTTTAAAACGTTTTTTTTTTCTTTTTACATATGATATGCTTTGTGTTTTTATGTCCTCTAACGAATTTTTCATCGAATCGTTGGACCAACTAGCCTGTTCTGTTTTTCTTTTGTAGTTGTAAACCATCTAAAAAGTATATATATAAATATGATATAAATAGTATTAAGGTACACTATATGTTTAAATGTGAATAGTGGGGGCGTATTTAGTTTATTAAAGCATATGGCACTAAATAGTAGCCTAATATCTTATTCAAATTAATTTAAACTAAAAAAATAATAGAAACTAGAATAAACTCAGAATACCCGGGCATAGTATATAGACTATTTGCTTTGCCCTATTCTCCTTGCTCGGCATACTCTTTTTAAAAAAAAATCACTACCAATATGTAGTAAAAAGGTTTTATTACAAACCAAGTTTATTAGTTTAATCTCTTCGGAAAAGGTATTATATCAGATGAACAAAGATAAAATATACATATTCTTAAAACAAAATGGTATAAATACGATTAACATACCTTCAGAAATATTTAAGGAAAAACACGAAGTATTTCACAGCACGTCTGTATAAATAGTTACACTTCAACGGCTCAAACACAACTATTTTATAGGTCATTAGCGACTCCTTGCTCTTACCTGAAAACCCCAAAGCCTTACCTTTATTAAATTCCAAGAAATAACCATTGATTGCTTTGCCTGTGCCTCCCTATATATTTTAAGCCAAATCGTTATAGCCATTTTCAAAGTAATTTGAATTTCCAAAAAATCACTCCTCAATAAACAATCCTTTATTGAATTTTTTCCCAAAACCAATTATACAGGACTATTTGTCATGTAAAACGCTCCCAACAAACCCAATTAGAACCAAATCGTTGGTGCCATTTTAAAAATATTTCAAGTTTTTGAAAAATCATTCATCAGTAAAATACTACTCTACGAATTTTAGCCCAAAAACACATTGTATAGTGCTATTTGTCATTTCAAACAAATCCTAGATATGCGTTTTAAGCAAAATTGTTAGTTATTTTCGAAATATTTGGAACTAAAAAAAAAATACTACCCTTAAGTAAACTACCCTCAATTAAAGGGCTAGGTTAAAAAAATGGGGGCGGGGGGGTATAGCTCAATACAATCTAAATATCAATTTTGAACAAAATCCGTCAAACCATTTTGTATTCGTGGCCAGGGACAGACTAAATTGTAAAATTCACTTTTTTTGTTTCGGATTCACATAAAACGTAACCATTCGTCATAATTTCGTTATCGATTTTTTCTCGTGATCATAATACTTTTTCTTGATTCGAGAAAATAAAAATCTTAATGTATCCAATTTAAATTTATTTTTAAACCAAATGAATATATACATGTTTAATTGATTTTATTAATAGCTCAGGCGCGATAGAAGGAAACACGATCTATATTTCTTATTTTTGATCATGACAAATATCCAAAAACTGTTGTGATTACATTATGTGGAAAATTAAACTAAGTGTATTTAATGAAGCGGCATTTTATTTATTTTGGCCAAATATATATATATATTTATTTTGGCAAAAAAAAATTAATACACACACACAAACCGCAAAAGTATATTCCTTAACCAGATATCCTTCTACACCCCCTTAAAACACAACTTGCGTTATGCTCAAGTGTTAAGTATTATACGTTTCTTTGGTTTATTTTCGAAAATAAATATAAATCACACATCCAATTTTTTCTTCTGTGGAGTTTGTTGGTTAACACTAAGCCCGCACTGTATATCTTTCAAACAAGAACAACACATCCAAATTTTGTTTAAGTGCGATCGATTTATTTCACACCAGAATATCTTTTAAGTCATCGGTCACCTCCTGGCTGTTTGGGTCTGAGGGGTGAACGGAAGAGAAAAATAAGTGCTCATGTACTTTCTTTCGTTTTAATATCAAAATATAAACATATATTAACAACTAGTAAGATTTGTTAAACGAAATAATATACATTGTCAGAGGGAGCATTAAGAAAAAGGATTATATCTGTCCACCAAAGATCATAACATTATATTTCAGGATACTCCGTAAAAATATATATTATGTTTGCTTATAGCTCAGAAACTATTGGTTTTATATAAATACATCCAAACATTATAATATTTTTATTTTTAATAATGCAACTTTAAAATGCTAAGTTATTTCGTATCTCAAATAGTTGCGGAGATATCATAATGGGAAATTTCCACTTCTCTAAAGTTTCCTTAAAGTAATTTTCATGGGAAAACAGGAATTGCCATTTTGTTTGTAGTGTTAAACAATGCCTAGATACAAAATTTAATCAAAATCTTTAAATCGGATTTTAATAAAATCGATTGAATTTATTTTTGCCCTTCAGTAAACTACCATTAAATTTTGGGTTATATATCTAATTCTAAAAACACCTCTGAGGAACCTTAAAAAAACCAAGTCTTAGCCCAATCGGTAAAACGGTTTCGGCTCTAGTTCGAGGTACAGATAGACAGAAGGTATTGTAAAAAAACATGCTTTAGGTTTAGGGGTATCATGAAACGTCGACATAACTTATTAAAATCTTGAGTTAATTTTTTTAACGACCACAATACTTCTCTCTTCGAGGGGTCGAGAGACAGTAAAAACAGATTGACATTTCAACAAGAAACTAAAAAGAAACAAAAACCTTTAAATAAACCATCAAATAAAACTTGTAATAACTCTTTGCAAACCATTAACCAGTGGCGTAGCGTGGGTTGTCAGCGCCCGGGGCAAGGCAATTATTGCGACCCCTAATTCATGGACCTTTAGCACTCCCTAAGTCCCAATTCAGAATTAAACCCATTGGCCCCTAAGCACATGTATTGTATTTTAATAAAATAATGATTTATTAAAGTAAAATTAATTTAAAGCTAATATACTTAAATTTATTTAAAATCTCTTAGTTTTAATTTGTGGAAATTTTTCAATAACAGTATTGAAATTTACATTGAAATATCTCTCATTTGAAAGTATTGATAGGCTACTCAAGTCTTTCTCGACTCATTGTAAATCTCTAATATGTTTTGATTAATTTAAGTTTTCAGAAAATCCTTTTACAACTGGCAGTTGAAACAGTTATAGTTAAAAAGATTCTTAATTTCACAACAAAGTTAGTCAAACTCTCTTGCAGTTTCCACTTGTACACCCACTGAAGCAAATCTAAAGCTGTCCATTTAGCAATCTGTTCATCAGGATTGACTTCCTTATATAAGACAGTGTCGCACCAAAGGCAATTTATTTTGGCAATCATAGTTACAGCATTCAACTCTCTGTAATTAGCACATGTGTGCTGAATTTGTTCATTTCAAATGACAATTTAACTGGATAAAGTGGTTTAGATCGTTCATATATAATCCAACCATTAATTGTAACATCAAAATTAGGAATATCTTAGTAATTTTAATATTGTCAACTTTCCTATTCCAAATAGTCCTGCTACAGTATCACACACATAAATAAAATGCTACTACCTTTATCTTTTGAAATTTTGCGCCCGGGGAAACCGCCTNCCCCCCCCCCCCCCTACACTACGCCACTGCCACTAACTAAAACTATTAGTAATTCTATGATAGTTAATTGCCACCTTCACTGAAAAATGATACCATTGAAATAGATTTAAATAAATCATATATAACCCAAACGGATAGTAAGACGCGGTGATAAAAATATTACGCAAAACATGCAAACTAATTTGTATATTATCTCTAAGAAATTGAATTTGAATTGAAATTGAATGGAAAGTCTGACAGTTGCTAAATAGCGGTACTGTTGTGGGTTCAAACGGGCGTGACTTTGCACATATTTTTATTAGCACTGTGTTTTACTACCCCTTCGGGTTATACGCCTATGTACCAATTACACTGATGTATTAGGGTTTAGGAATATTGAATTCAGAGGAAGAACTCCCATTCGCCAGTAAATCACATCAGACGAGCTTGATAGCTGCATCTAATGACAACCCAACTAGGCCTTGCCTTTGGCTGGATTCGTTGGCCTCGGCTTAGTACATTTGCGGCCTAAACGTCAGCTGGAATGTTCTTACAGTACAGCTATTTTTACTGAGATTGAACGGGCTTCACTTCCGGAGAAAAGCTCCTCTTGTAAGTTTCAGAAGATACAGTGTGTTCTTTGTTGGTCACGACCTCGTCTCGTGGTCTAGAAGGTTGACGCGTGGTGTTTCGGATTATGATAGATTCAAATCATTTTGGGTCTTAAGCAAGGGTGGTATGCAAGAACGAGTATGAGGGAAATAGAATTTGGAGTGAAGTATAAGAGTGGTGTTAATTTCCTATCTACTTTGCTGCAGCTCAACGCACCTTCTACTCTCCTCCACATTCTGATTTTCTTAGCCTCGTTCTCGTATTATGGGTACAAGTCTTAGCGGGTGGCGGGGAAACAATGGATGTACGAGTTATTTGGAGCTCAACATATATGTGGTCGCATGTGCTAATATCTCCAACCAGATATAAAATAATAATACAAATATGTGCTGGGTACAAATCATTAACATCATTTCAAGAGGTTTCCACCGCATTTTTCTGCTGTGGAAATAAAATATTACAAACAAAGTTTTAGTCTCTGAAAGATTGTCGCTTGAATCACGACTGTAAGCCCTTGCTGAGTTTTTGTTTGCTCTTCTAACAGTTTCTCACTCCCCCTTTGCGTGAATGCTAGTACACACCCTCTCTATATAGCCTACAGTTGAGCAGGGGTCGTGTAAGAAAGTTACATCGTGATTAAAGGAGAGTTTTAGAGTCAGACATATGCGAAACTTGCTCTTTCCATTCTCGTCTAGGTAGATAGCACCACAATTGAGGCAGACTATGAAACTGACCCTAAAAGTCTTTTAAACTCTAAAAAAACAAACTTTTATAAATATTTGAGTGTGACCATAATAAACTTTACCGGTCATAATACGTAATATTATAAGAAAATTAACTATTTTTAAAATGAAAATTAATATATGGTTTATTCTTTCTTTCTTTCTCTCTATCGAAGAGTGGGGACATAGGTATTTGTGGAAGGATGATTTTAGGAATAAATATAATATGTAGGGATATAAAGATTTAAAAAAAGAGATCAAAAGTAGTGTGGAGAAAAAATGGGTAATCACGGGATCTTTGACAAGTGTATAAGTTAATCTAGGCTGAAAAAGGTATCCGATCCTGTCAATAGTCTCTCTAGTCTCAGGTGCACGTTGCCTGGTGCACGCTCTCATACGTGGGATGGGCATTGCGTGACTACGCGGCAAAACATTGATAGCAAGGAAAATAAAACATTGGCTGTATTGTTTTTTTTTAAAACCTAATACACATGTACGTTTTTATATTTACAAAATTATTTCTATATTATGTAATAAATACTGTGTACACTTAAAACTAGTGGTCATTTTAATTTATTCTCCAGACTATTCCGTGTGACTCGAGATGGGCCCGGTCATTACTTATTACTTGTGTAGTGAGTTAAGCATTGAGGGTGGTATTCGAAAAACAAGGCTGAGCTTTTTGTGTTTTAGTGGCACACATTGCTATTACTCTGTGATTGGTCTACAACTCAAGTGTATATCTGTCCTTGCATTGGCTGATGACTAATTATTGTCTCTCTCCTTGTTTCAGGTAAGATGACCAGTTTGATGACGTTTGTAAATCCACCCCAAGATTCTCACTGGGAGCTCTTCTTGACAAATCTTTGAGGGGGAGTCGACGCAACAGGTGGTTGTTTTGCTTGATGTTGGGTGACAGGATGGGAGAGGTTAGTTTTATGATTAGCCTGTGTATGTTTCTGGATAACCTGGCTCGTAACTCCTGAACCGATCCTCGCCACGGCAGAGGCTGTCTTATAGCTTTCTCTTACTTTACGGGTATAAAGGTAAACAGGAGCCAGATGTCATTAACATTCTTTGAAACAAGATATAGTTCCCTAAAAATATTAATACTGTTGGTGATAATGCAGTTTAAGGTATCAGCTTCTCAACAACCTAGCTTTTGGGGTTGGTTCTGGTGGGTGCTTTAGAGGGGGTGCTTATGTGTGATTTCTCCCTGTGGCTTATCCATCTATTCATGCTGATGTGGATGGGTTTCCTATAATTTATCTTCCTCCCTAAACCTAATAAGTCGTTAATAAACACGGTGTCAAACTTAATAATATAAATGTTACATAAACAAATGCACAGCTAAATTGCGGTTATAAATAGCTCACGTAAAAATGTTGTCAAGCTCTGGGATGTTAACTCATATATCAGCATCAACTGTTTGTAGCCTGTGGGGAATATTTACTAAGATAATAAAAATGCGTGTTCCATTGTATGCACAGTAGTCTTAGTAAACAATGGCGTCTATCTCCGGACGCTTTTATCCTGAGAAGCACTAAGTTCTAAGTCCATTTTTATAATATAATAAGGTGCTCATTTTATGAGCATTGATTCCAAGAAGTTGTTTAATTTCCCCGTTCAATATAATTTTGAGTAAATTAAATTGGTCATAATAGGATCAAAATTATTTTGTGTGTATGTGTTAGACGCACATAAACTATCTTTCTTGTTTTTAATACAAAAGAGGAAGGTTTTAAAGAGGAGAAGTTGGCATGTACTGTACTGAATATTTTATTTTTGTACTTTTTTTTACCAATTGTGAATTCAAGGAACATTTTGAATGTATAAAACAATATACCTTTATATATATTCGTAAGTCTGACCTTAGAATTTAGCCTATACACTCGACACTTCTTCAGTAGTTTCTCTTATAAGAATACTTCATCATTTAGAAGTCAAACGCTTACTTACTCCTTCAGTCTTTTTTTCTCCTTCATCTGACCAACAAGTAGCTATTTGTAGTTTTTCTCTATGAAGTCTTGTAGTTCCTTTCTTTGTCGCAACAGAGCAGCACTGCGATAAAGAAACATTCCAAGAAAATTTACTTTTATAATTTGACTTTCCTAATAAGTGACTACTGACTTTAGTAGTGTTTTGAGGTAGGTTCTTACCAATATTGTAAGCAAATAAGCAAGTTCCTTGGGCTATTGGTTGTAGACCTTCCATTGAAATTTTTAATGTTTATCTAGTATTAACTTTCCTAGAAAAAAAAGTTAATATGCAACAGATCCCCCAGTAAACGGTTTTCCACCCGTTTAAGATATCTTCTTCAAAGTTTTAAATAGTTTTCTTGTTGTCATTTTTCTTTGACGAATTAATGGCGTCGTTTAGATCAAGGGAACAAAATGTAGAGGGAGTGAACCTTCATTTGAATAGAGGGAGAGTGATAAACTGTTTAGGAAATACTACACTCAGTTCACCCGACCGAGATTCGAACCTCGATCTCTCCGTCCTCGGCAATCTAGCTAACAGGAATCAAGCGCGTTAGCCAACTACGCCACCGAGGTGGGCTCAAATAGTTTAGGATGTTTTACGTTTTAGAAAACATTCTAAAATCTTATATTTTAAGTAAGGACTGTTTCATTAAGAAATAATAAGACTTTAAAAATATGAATATGTTAAGTTTGTCTTAGTTCAAATAATATGGATTGAATAGTTATCGTAAAAATTATTGTTCTTGACATACCTCAGTGATACGTTGTAACAACCAAAGCGGTAATATTTTTGGATCATAATTCTTAATATATTATACCTATTCTAACATTTTTGCAGATACTATATTTTCTATTTCTAACCACTAGTCAAACTTTAATATCATCTTACAATGTTCATTCATTAAACATTTCTAATTTGTAAATTTTATTTTGAATTTTTTTTTAAAAATCCACTATTCAAATTTCAATTTGATAAAATTTTGTCAAACAGCAAATTTTTTTCTACTAATTCCTTGTCAGAATTTTGTCTAATTTTTCTTATTGTTGTCAATTAGCTTTTAACTATTCACTACATATTATTTGCATTAAACAATATTAACATACTCATATTTTTAAGGTCTTATTATTTCTTAGAATTCTTTGTTTTGAACTAAGAGGCTAGCAAATATCTGTTTAAAGAAGATTTAGATTTTTTTGCTATTTAGGAAAACCACCCTCTGTGCACCTGACCGGGATTGAACTACGATATCCCCGTATTCGCCAGTCTAGTATATTTTTAGAGTAGTGCCTTAGACCATGCGGCCACCGAAGTGGGTAAAGAAGGCTTAGCTCTAGTTCCCTTTAGGCCTAAACTAGAACTGTGACAATTACTTAAAGTTCCGGTAAGAATGAGCTAATTGTACCTTCTAATACATAATTAACTAACGTAACACCCGCACTGGTGGGCACGTAGACAAATACGTCAGTCTCGTTTGGTTTGCCTGTGATGAGGGTGGGTGTTCAATCCCGGTCGAGTGTATTGGGTAAACATCCTATAAATGTTGGACCTTATTCCATTAGTTCAAATATGCAGATAACCTGGGGACGGGCAGTAAGACGCAGAGAGAAATAATAATGATGTAATTCAAAGTGCAAGGTTGTTAATGGTATTGAGAACGTTCGCTTCTGTTTTGGCGTAAACCGTTATTTTGAAATATCAAACCTCATATATCTCAAACCGTGCGAGATATCTGCACTGCTTCTCCTGTTTAACCAGACTGCCTTCTTAAGCTGTCACTCACTACACCCCAATTTACTCGTGGTCTACTTCGAAATAGTCGAGCTGTTTTCTTTCCAGACGCGAGCTAAGTATAGTCCAATTTTCATAGAAGGGACTTTTAGAAAATACAAACCTATTTTCAGTCAACATTGATAACATTATACGTTTATATCATATTGTTAGTGTTATTTTACGAGTATTAATAATATCTATCAAACAGGATAGTTGAAGATAGAATGATTTGGCGTATAAATACGTTAAAGTAAATCTAGTGTCCGACCTTTAATAGGAGCCCGTTTAGATACAGATATCCGCGATAATATTACCACGGTGGATATACATTAAATTAAAATACGGATTGCGTACGGAAAGTTACAAACAACACTAGCTGTGGAGTAGTTACCAAGCAGAAGAAATAAATATGTTTACTGGTACACTATGAAGTTTACTCTGGTGGACTGGAGGAATACATTTATCAAACCTACGTTGTATGTACTTTTTTTTTTAACAATTGAGGATTTAAGAGTCAATTTAAGTATTTATAGCTGCAGAACTTTGTAATATCATTTTGTAAGTCTGGTCTTAAAATTGAGTATAACCATTCAACACAGGCTCAATGTTATCTATTCTATGATAGTTTCAAGATTTACTATCTTGAATTAGGTCGCTTTCTCTTTTTGCTTCATTCAAAATGTTTATGTTCATATAATAACATAGTTTATAGTACTACCCTCACACTTTAGAATAAAATTATATGATAATTATTAATTTTATGGATTACATTATTTTACATTAAGATAATTAAGATAATTTTGGGGTTAATGATTGATATACATTTTAGAATAGCCCCAGGGCGAATGCAGATGCTATTTCGGTCGACCGCCGCAGGGCTCTCTCTACCTATTATTGGACTCTTGAAAAGTCTTCCAGGTCATGATGATGTCATAGTCTGAGGAGTCCTTTGTAATGCAACTTGTTTGTTTCTGCCCGGCTGTCGAGATACTAATTTGAAACAGGAAGGGGAAACACATTTCTAAAAATAGTTGAGGGTGTGGGGAGGACTGTTTTCTAGGACGCCCAGACGCGTGTTTTATCATATTCTAAAAGTAGGTTTTGCTCAAGTGTGTAAGTCACGGTTTCTATACAAGCGAGCAAATAAACTTCCCTGAGTTGCATCTGCCTGAATATAACGTTTACTTCGGACCCACCGGCACTGAACATTCCCCGCGTGTAACCCTTGACATAAAACTTCAAGACGTAACTGATTGCTGNGGGAAGATGGTAGAGACTGGAGGAGGTTAAATAATTATGAGTTAAATATCGTGTACTCATCATCAGACATTGTTAGGGTAATCAAATCTCTCAGGTTACGGTGGGCAGGATGAACATGCAGCGCGAATTAAATAATTTGGAACTGGGTTAAGGGTGTTAACAAACCCAATGGGAAGAGATAATTGAGAAAATCTAGGCGCAGATGGGAGGATAACTTTAGAATATACCTGAAAGAGATAGGGTGTAGTGAAGTGGACTGGATGAAACATTTTTTTTTCCAGTGGTAGGTGGCTACACGGTCCGCACCGAACCGCAAAAGTGCGGAGCAATGCTCTCTCGACGATTCGTCTGCGCCGGTGCGGTGCGGCTCCATGTAGCCGGTCCTTAAAGAGAGTATTATAGCAACTGTGATAACCATCCATTCGAGAACATTGGGCCCTTTTTTTGTTGTCAGTAGTACAGCGTTGAATTGAACTCGCTTTCTTTTTTTATCATAAGTATTTAATGTAAACTTATTGAATAAACTAATATCAACTTATGACTTACTAAATTAACTCGAGGACACACAACACTAATTTATCCACCGTGAAAGGGTAAACAATGGTTTCGTCTTTGATAAAAAATATTACTATTTCGGGAATATAAGTTGATACCCTTAACTCAATAAACGCTTCCGACTGGACTAAGAAGTCGAACACATTGAATTGAAGGTTTTTGGTGTAGTTGATTCTCTAGCGTGTTCATGGAACTTTTCTCTCTTTCTAATCTTCACGTTTGTGGATTCCTTTGTCTAGTCTGCGTATATTAGATTTAAGGTAAGTAAAATAATTGGATTTTGCTAAATACATTTTTTTATTTTGTTTTTAAAAATTGGTAAATAAAGTTTTCTTTTGACTAAAAATTATTTTAAAAATGTCAACTCAAACTAAAGGGGACCGCCAAGGTAAGCGAGAAATTGCCGCGCAGACGTTCAGCTATAACGGAACATTTATGTTTACGATTTTTTGTTTCAAAATATGGTTCATGTCAAAATAAATTAGAAGAATTCCAGCAGGGCTCTTTTTTCTTAACAGCCCTATATTTTTGAGTTCTATTTATAAATAAATGATGTGAAAATATGAAATTAGCTCATTTTCAATGAAATTTTAACATATATACATAAATATAGTAATTTTTTTAGAGATAGCAGTGAGCTTTCCTTTTTACCTTGAAACAAGAATTTTTGTAGTCTGCTTTGCCCTTATTCTTGTTGGTATTTAAAAGTGTGGTTGTAGGTGAAGGGTAAAAGGGAGTGTATGCTTGGACATAATAGAATAGTAGTCCCAGAAAACTGCACAGACCATTGTATTTTAATCCTTGTTGACTGACAGCGATTGTTATTTCTTACTGACAGAGGCGGCCGCCTTGAGTGGTATAGTTAGTGATATGGATATTAAAAAAAGGCTAAATTTATCGATCTTAAATTACATTTTTTTGCCTTTAGTCACAATTTAACTGTAATAAAATCCAGACCAAAAACATATTTCACTTATTCACCAATGATATTCGGTTGAGGGATATTTATTTTAGAATGAGAATTTAGTTGTAGAAATATTAAGATAAAAATCTTAATGCTGGCAATTTTAGGCAAAAATAGGTAAAGAATAATGACATATCATGTTTATTAAAATATATTTAGTTTCAATAGTGTTAATTTTAATTAAAATCGACCTAATTTATCATTATTCGCATATAAAATACCAAGTAGTTATTTTCACCAACATGTCAAGCTTTATTTCGCGCGTGTAAAATACAACAAACTTTATAAAATTATTTTGATATTAATATTAACGTGGTAGTAAAAGTTTGTAAAAAAACATGTCTCGTGATATTTCGGTGTTGCTACACATTAATTTCGAAAGAAAATGATCGTAAACACTAGTAGGTAGACCTATCGATCGTTGTCGAAAGAATAACTAGGATATTTTATCTGGACATTATGTTTTCCATGTTTGGAAATGTCGAAGTTTTATCTCAACATCTTTAGAATTCTTGTACTTATCTGGAAAACCTTTCTTTACTTTCTCTCGATCCCTCGGATATGGTCAAAAAAGATTGAACTCGAGATTTTGGTAAATGTTAACCATTCATGACCCACTGAAACAAAAAAAGGGGGGAGACTGGGACATTGGGGGATATCCAGGCGGGCTGGTTTGATTTGGACCGCCGCAACTACTTTAAACTAAAACAAAGCTATACATTCAATTAATTGTCATTGATTGTTTTTTAATTGAAATCAAATGTTCCAGTGAATTAGTTTGAGGGTGTCTAGGATAAAATATTTGTGAAGATATGCGATGACATTAACTATAAAACCGTCCTGTTTGTTGTTTCTTGGTGTTGTTGATTAACAATTTCTTAAGACAAACTTAAAAGCATTTAGTTTAGTGAGTACTGGCAGCTACTCTAGCTTTGAAATTTACAAAACGTAGTGGGTGGAGGATAATTTTACAATCTTAAACATTTAAAAAATAGATTCAACGCAATTATCGAACAATTTAGAAGCATTTTAGCTCATGCCATTAAAAATTAGAAGCTGATGTTTTAAGTGGACTGAATAGACACGTAATACAATGTAGCTGAAATTGCTTCGGGATTAAATTTACTGATAGTAAAATTATAAATATTTCAGCGCACTATTTTAGCGTACACTGAGACAACCACGTCTTACTACCTGTTCAGGTTATACGCATATATAATAATTACTCTAAAGGGGTAGGGATGAAGGAGGAATAATTTTAGAGATAGTTTACCCGCATTTGCGTGAAAGGAAAGTGGGAATCCATCTAGGCTAAACCAAGCTAATGAGACTCGACTGGAATTCAAACTGATCTCCTCGTCATCATTAAGCCTGTCTATCACGAGATATACGCCTGAGAACATGCGACCACTGAAGTGGGTGATATTTTACACATGGTGGCTACATACAGGGAATACCTGCAGGAGTCAGGACATTTTTCAAAACAGGAAAATGTGAGGGAATTTTTTGAGGTCAGGAATTTAATCAAAAATAAGGAAAAGTCGGTAGTTCCGGGCCGCTTGGTACCCGCCGGTACCCCCCTGACCGAAGAAGTGATTTTCGCGATGCCATCTGTCTGTATCTGGGCCTAGAGCCGAAGAAAATTTGTTGCATTTTTTTTTTAAATCCTCATACATATATATATATATATAGATACACACAGTAGTGTGCCTTCCCCCCCCCCCTAGATTTTTTTATTTAAGATTCAAAAGACGTGTCTTTGAGCCATTATTTTCTTCTAAAAACAAATGAAAATGTTTTAAAAAATTTCATAATGTGATTGTGTCTTAATGTTTTTCAATTAAATTCATTGCAAATGCTCACCGGATGTTTAGTCTAATTTTGATTTTTTCACTTTTGGTATTATCATACAAACGGGAATGATAGGAGCGATTAGAAATTTAAAGTAATAGATTACACAAAATAAATGGTTTTAATTTTTACATACGTATTATGAATTAAAAATACACACGCTATTATATACATAAGGAAAAAATGACTGTCCATTTTAGAAGCAACTCCACAGTCGTTCCATGTTTTCATCATATTCAATGTCTCTTTACCTTGTTTACCTTTCCTTAATCTGAGTGTCTATGGCAGAATGCCATCCTGAAACAAGCCACGAGTAAACATACTTGGAGGGATTAAATAAACGAAGAGGGGGGGGGGTCCATTTATTCCTATAAATCAATTACCAGATACGGTTGTTGTCTTAAAAGATGTTTTTAGGGATGTCATAATCAAATTCATCCGGGAGAAACCCCTCTCGCATTCACTGGAAGATATAGCGACTGACTTGATTATATTCTTCAATACAACAAGAATGTCCGGAAATGTTTTACTATTTACACATTTCCAGAAACTCCCAATTAATTGTCTTTCATTGAGTTTAAACTTGGCAGCGAACTTCTTCATTTAATTTGCCCCATAAGTTATTTGCACACTTTTGGGCCAGTTTTTTCATGTCTATTAATTTTATCAAGTTAACAATGTTCAAATCTTGTTCACTCAGCAGTCTCTTCTCAATTGATTGTTCCAATGCTTCGTAAAACTTCTCAGGATCTAAAGGATCATTACTCTTGCGTCCTTCCCTTTTATGAAGAGGGACTCCCACAAAATTAAAATGTTGTACTGCTCCTAGGGCCGTGGTATAGTAAGTACATTCAAATACATAGACTGTTAATATCAATTTGTCGTTTGCAAAGCCGAGGCCAACATTTCGATGCTGCAAAGCCTCGCTCAACTCAGTTCCGCATTGCACATCAAGCCAAGATCTAAAATGAAGTTTGCAACGGTAATGTTATTCAGTGACACACCTTGTGATGAGAGAAAACAAGACTGCGTGTTAGGGAGCGTATCTGTCATTGTTAGGTACATAAACTATTGTTCACATAAGTAGCTAATTTTTTAACAAAAACACCGCGCTATATAAGTAATTGATTTGCTAATCACGTTTTTCAAAAGAGATATTTTCTGAATTTCGTGTTTGCCTTAAAAGAGGTACCGGGACGTCGTTCCACCGCGTTCCGTCAGAAGTTAAGCACTGTGTGTGTGTGTGTGTGTGTGTGTGTGTAATAATTTTAGTGAATATAATCACTAAATTGAAACTTAGTTATGTGTTTAGTTCATTTCCGAGTAGCAGGAACTTTTAGTCAGAACATCAGAATGAGATTTTAAATATATTACATAACAATACATAGCCTACATTATTATGTTTATTTGGACACGTATCCGATAACAAGGTGGAGTTGCTAATACAAGTAAAGGTGTCCAAACAAAAATACAGAGAAAAATAGGTTTGGTATTGAAAGGAAAATATTGATATTAGTAAAATATTGATTCTTTTATCACATCCCTACGCACACATGCTCCGTTGTTGCTTGGTGTAGCCCACACTTGTTTTCTTGTGAGCGATGTGTGTGGTCGGTAAAATGCATTCTCGGGGGGTAAAGAGGGTGGAGGGAATGTAACTTATTAACAAGTACAATCTTCTCTGGTCGGACTCGACATGGCAACACTCAATCAAGACTCCACTTATTTTCACTTAAATTTCCTTGTGAATAAATAGCCTTTTGGAGGACTTAAAATAATATTTTTTTATTGAAAATATTGATTGAAATACACTCATTTCACCCCTTGTACTAAACGATTTTCTATTTGCCTTGTAAAACTATATAACCAAATATTTAAAAAATGTTTGTAATACTTCCTTAAGGATTACTATATAATTGACGTTTTCATGACCAATTTAAAGAATTATTATTATTATTATTATTATTATTATTATTATTATTAGCACCGCGTCTTACTACCCGTTCGGGTTATACGCACTTACGCTAATGTGTAATGGTAGGGTGATTGTGAGATGAAATGAAGGACCTACAGTTTAACGTGGAATCCGAACCACGGTGGCGACCTGGCAATTTAAAGAACAATATATATATATATATATATATATATATATTCGTGATTGTGGCGACTAGAAAGAGTATAGTGCATGAAAATATAAAAAGTAGGGCTTATTATATTTACACACATTATCACCAAAAATTATAGCATAAAGGAAGGTTTTTTAGTTACTTTGAGCCATAAGAAATATTAGTTTCAGAAAAATGTTTTAATTTTGTAAGCACAAGCTCATGAATACGGGTTGTATTGACTCCTAGGAACAGTAGCGTAACCACAAACCAAAGACCCGGATGCGAACATTAACATCGGAACCCCCCACCCCGTCTTTCCCCAGTTCAAATAAAATATAATTTTAAAAATAAAATTTATATTTCTGAAAATACGTATGTTTACATAATATGGGCCAGCATAAAGTATATTAAACACGAGAATAAATTAACAATTTTGATCTTACATGTTTGAAATGTCTTTTTCCGCGACCTAATGGATTCAAAGTCGTCAATCAGGGCTGTGGCGTCCATTTTATCTATTGTCTCTGCTTCTATGTTGAGGAGGGCTATCTGTTACATGCGATCTTGTTCCCTGGTGTACTGTAGGAAGTTCCTGATGATCTTCAACTTAGAAAATTTCCTTTTTGCTGTTGCTACTGAAACAATTATTGACAAAAAAAAAGTTAGTTAGCAAACATCAGGATAATTAGAGCTCATGTCTGAAAACTTGATTAAAGTAATCTCGGTGAGCTGTCGAATGGTGCTGATTTTTTTTAATTTTCTGGCTTCAAAGTTTTGATAAGGAGCAACAAATGGAGAGATTTTTCTCACAAGACATAAAATACCACCGTCGTACTTTGAGAGCATTTTTCTTTACTTCGTCAGACAAGTTCAGCAATACTATGAGAAATAAAATCAAGTCACAAATGCGTAGCACACAAGCATAGCACTCCTTTGTCAACTTTTTTTCGATCTGGTTATTTATTGCCTCTTGTTTCTTCGTGGTATATTGGTGTACGTTAGGGGCTGGGGCCCCTTTTGTCTAGGGGCCCGGATGCAGATGCATCACCTGCATTGCCGTAACTACGCCACTGCCTAGGAATACTTAAAACAATTCAATACAGCTCTATTGGTTCGAAATGCTACCCAACTAATACATCCTGACGCTATGATTGGCTGTTTAAGGGTGCCGCTTACTCGAAAGGAAATATCCTCACACTGCTGTGTTTCTCTGTGGAATGTCAGATCTGGAGCCTCAGCACCATAAAACCATTCTACATTTTCTTAGAATATTTTGTTGCGACCATGTTAAAATATATTTTTTATTTGAGGGAAGCTGGATGTTTCTAACGATTTACTTTGATCTCAAAATTGCGACACTTCGCGTAAAGTCTCACCTTTTCAAGATGTTTTACTTATCAGAGTTAAAATGTAAGGGGCTTAATCCTATAAATGCAAACATTTTCACCTCCATTTACGTTGAACCTAATTAAATAAAACAATTTCAGGATATCTGCAAGCGTCTCAGCGCTCCGGACTCCTCACTATCACCTTTGATGACCTTGATTAAGTTGGCGTGTAAGTTGTATGTATGGTCTTGTGTAGTTTGTAAGTCTGTAATTCTTGTTGATGGCTGTATAAATGAATGTTTAAAACATGTTGATGGATGTGTAAGTTAGTGTGTAAGTCGTGTTGATGGCTGTGTAAAAGCATCTCACTAACAAACCGCCCCTCTGGCCGCATCACGTCTTGAACAGCCTTAGAGCGAGGGATGAGCTACGGTCCTCCCCTTTGTACCACCTTGGCACCGACCTAATTAGCCCTGGCCTACATCCCCTCCCTCCTGATATAAAGGTGGGTAGTGGTGGATTGGGCGGGGCCCCAAACAACCCTTCAGTCGCGAGGGACCGATAAAATAACAAGTGAGCGACGAACTGACACACGGGAAAATAAATTCGCGTGTGTTTGTGAATTTTTTTTTCTTTCAAAATGTCAGGGGAACTATTCTGAATAATTGTCCTTTCAAACATAACACTGCAAGTTTTTATGCCCGCTACTTACGCAAATTTGAGGTAATTCGGGAATATTAATTTGGATGTCTTATCACACTAATAGTTTTAGATGCAAGGTTAGTATATCTGCCCCTGACTCTGAAGTCGAGGCTCAAACCCGAGGAACCGGGGTCTTGGGTCTATATATATATATATATATATTGTGCTATATCCCAGGTCTGGTAACGACTTAATCTAAAGGATAGTATGAGGAGGGCAGCTTAGATAAAATGAACCCGCATCAACTTGAAGAAAGGACGGGAAAAGCAATATTTATAAAAATTACTTGGTTCACCTAGTCTAAATTCGAACCCCGACCGACTTTTTTTGGTAAAATAAATCAAATATTACTTCATTACAAACATATATTTTAATTTTATTCACATGGTTAAAGCAACAGGTTGTTGAATATCTGTCATGAGCATAGCGGCATTAGATTGCAAACTTTTTAGATTAAAATAAAAGTTCTCATTAAATTTCAGAACACCCTTGATAGCTATATAGAAAAACTGTTGATATTATTATGTGAATAAAATTAAACTCTTATGTTTCTTCTGGAAGAATATTCAATTTATTTTACAGAAACAAATTTTTTGCTACAAAAACTCCTAAAGCTAGCTCGCAAAACCTACTATCCCCCCTTAAAAGTTTTTGCAATGTCAAAAAGTGTCTTATGTCATCCGCGTGAATTGCTTATACGCCATCTGTCTGCGCACGATGCATACGTTGCTGATAGCCTGTACTGGCAACAGAACATAAAAAAATATTAAACTACCCTTTATGGTTTCGTGATCATTCATTAAATTGAAAAAGAAGATTAAATCAGGCAATAATAATAATTTTATGGGCGTTACCGAAACTAGATTGTAGCCGATAAACCGTAGTCATTGACCCTAATGACGGTATAGCTTGTTTTCTTCCTAAAAAAAACCTAGAAGGGTATCTCCAACAATTTTAAATTATAATGTCTTGTAAATTAAATAAGTACCTGAAAAAAAAACTGTGAACATCACCATTCATACGATTACTATGGGATAGGGTGGTCTAGTGGTAGACTTCTATGCTGGAGGTCCGGGGTTCAATACTCGGTCCCGGCACTGATTTATCTGATTGCCAAACCATTCCTTCTCCTCTGATAAGACGTGTATTAATCACAACTTGTGAATGTAGAGAATGCCAGGCCTCCACCGTGGTTCGAATTCCACGTTAAACTGTAGGTCCTCCATTTCATCTCACAATCACCCTACCATTACACGTAGTGTAAGTGTGTGTAACCCGAACGGGTAGTAAGACGTTGGCTAATAATAATATGGGATAGTGTGAAGGACTTTTTCTAGTTTAGCTCACTGGTAAAAAGTCTGACTAGCTGGTGACTGGGAGGTTGGAGTTTGAATGCAGGCTTGAATACGTAGGTACATTTTCTCTAAATTCTACCTTTCTCAGCCCTATTCCATTAATTGCAGATGGCCCATACAGGCACTAAGACACGCTGTTATTAATACAGTATGTGTTATCATGTTTTTAAGAACCCACCCAGTGTTCAATTTTTGCCTTGAGCTAAAATATTTGTTGTTTCCTTTCGTTAAGCGGTGACTTTTATGTTATTGTGACCCGCCTCGATGACGTAGTTAGCTAGCTCGCTAGTCGTGTTGAGCTAGACCACCGAGGACGGGGAGATCAAGGTTCGAATCTCGGTCGGGTGAACTAGGGGTGGTTTTTCCTAAATGGTTTTCCACTCTCCCTCCACACAAATGTGGGTTCACTTCCTCTAAATTCAACCTTCCCAATTCCTAATACATTAGTGTGATTAGTACTTAAGCGTATAACCCAAACGGGTAGTAAGACGCGGTGCTCAATAAATAAAAAATAAATAAATATGTTATTGTGTTTGATTGTAGCAGGGTCTGCCTAAACTATTATTATTATTATTATTATTATTATTATTATTAGCACCGTGTCTTACTACCCGTTCGGGTTATACGCAATTACGCTAATGTGTAATGGTAGGGTGATTATGAGATGAAATGAAGGACCTACAGTTTAACGTGGAATTCGAACCACGGTGGAGGCCTGGCATTCCTCACATTCACAAGATATGCCTAAACTAAAATTGGTGTATAACCTGAACGGGTAATCAGACACGGTACTTAACATTTAAGTTTGTTAGTTAAAAACACATTAATTTAATCACTAATTTATTAATCAATGATGAAAAACATTTTCCTGGAGGAAGCAACGCAAAACCACCACCATATGATGAAAACTTTTTTTTTGTCGCAAGTTAGGATCAAACTTGGGCCACCTGGATCACAATCAGGCACAATATCCGCTTGTCCAACCATAATGATTAAATGAAGTATGGTTTGAAAATAAACTGTGAGTCTAACCCTGTGATAACACACATGATGTCACTAGTGCCTGGAACCATAATCCTAGTAATCTCAGGCTCATACCCCTCCATCTTTCTTACTACCTAAATACATTTATAACGTCACCCAGATTTGAGCCAAAATGTCTCGTCTGTAACACACCGTTTCAAATCTTGACCATCTGCGAGGACATTTCTGGCTGCCATCAAACAACTTGGAAATTACCAAGTCAAGTCTCAGTTACCGGAAATGTTTTCAGATCAGGGAAAGGAAATGAATGTATCGGTTTAGGCTCACTCACTTATTCTACGGCATTAGTTACTCGAAAGTTCATTGCTGCACTTATAAAAGTACATCACCTATCCATTCCTCCTCATGGCACCCTAGCCCTATCTTGAGCTAATTCCATCCATTCCTCCTCATGGCACCCTGC
Organism: Timema monikensis; assembly: GCA_902151445.1. Taxonomy (NCBI): domain Eukaryota; kingdom Metazoa; phylum Arthropoda; class Insecta; order Phasmatodea; family Timematidae; genus Timema; species Timema monikensis. The sequence goes on along the minus strand of CABFVZ010001763.1, from coordinate 63,299 downwards.
CCATATCTTGAGCTAATTCTATCCAGTCCTCCTTATGGCACCCTAGCCCTATCTTGAGCTAATTCCATCTATTCCTCCTCATGGCACCCTAGCCCTATCTTGAGCTAATTCCATCTATTCCTCCTCATGGCACCCTAGCCCTATCTTGAGCAAATTCCATCTATTCCTCCTCATGGCACCCTAGCCCTATCTTGAGCTAATTCTATCCAGTCCTCCTTATGGCACCCTAGCCCTATCTTGAGCAAATTCTATAATTTCCTCCCCACGGCACCCTAGCTCTATATTGAGCTAGTTCTGTCTAGTCCACCTCATTAAACCCTGCCCATATCTTGAGCTAGTTCTATCCAGTTCACCTCATTACACCCTATCTCTTTTAGGTCCATTATAATGTTATCCTCCCATATTCGTCTAGTTCTTTCCACTGACCTCTTCCCATTGGGTTTGCCACACAATACGCTGATCAAGGTTCTAGAATCTCCTATTCACTCTGCATGTCTTGTCCACCGTAATTTACGAGACTGTTCATCCTAACAATGTATTGTGATGAGCACAGGGTATGTAACTCATTATTATTTGACCACTTACACTACTCCGTAGCCATAATCCTTTTTGGACCGAAATGTATTGGTTTGTGCCTTGATTATTATATAGAAGCACAATATTAACATATCTGGTTGACAACAAACTGGGAACGAAAGCTTGACGCTGGTGTGACATCCAACCATCAAGCGCTGTGGTCAATACGCTTGTGTGAGAATTGAATGTGTCTAATATTAACTTCCTTAATCCTAGTACGTACGTGGAAACATTTCCCGGAATCTTTGTTTGTAAATATATGCAAACAATGTCTATCTTGTTTCCAAATGTTTTTCGAAAACAATTTTGCGAACAAATGTCCATGTTTCCTTTGCGTTTCTCGAATAGGAAACAATATGTGTTGTCATCCATTTAAAATGGGTTACAAGAAACTAAGTTTGGTTATCTGTACGTGTTTTCAAACATTGTCGACAACAAGCAACATGGCTCAGTTTGATTCTTCTTTTCATATAGAGCACATCAGTTCTTAAGATGTCCGTTCCGCGCTAGTTTGTAATGTCGTGGGTCAGCTGAAAAAACTTTTGAAAACTTTCATACCATTAAACTATTGTGGGATGCAACATCTGAAGACAGCAAAAATTGCTTGGAAATAAAATAGATAAGAATTTTCATTTAGTGTTCATTCGTAGAGCGAATAGGAAAAGAAAAAAGTGGCGGAAAACAAATGTTTGATCATTGAAGTCTGAACGTGAAATAATAACTATTTGCAAACAATGTGATTAGCTATGTTTCCTATGTTGGCAAAGTTTTCCCCTGTGTTTGTGAGAAACAGGAAATATTTTGGAAACATCAATACAAAGTTTCCTAAAGAAAAGTTAATAAACGGTATTTCCAAGTGCATACTGGGATATAGTCCCGCTTTAAACTAACCTGCAGGGCTATTCTGACCGGACGGGAACTAGTTGACGACGTCGCGTTGGCTCGATCCCGTAGAGATGCCGACATATGCGATTCTGTCCAGTCGGCTAGTTGGCGACACGACAACATCGTCGCGAACTCTGTCGCTTATTTACGAGACTGTCTACCCCCTCTGTTAACTTCCCGACTTTAATGGCGTTCGTTACTTACTTTTGGTTTTTACATATTTGATTGTTTATATTATCCAATTTAATTAGATAAGGGTTTATTTTAGTGTGTTTTAGCGTTTAGTAATTTTCAAGTGGGATTTTTATTTGTATTTGCATCATAGATGTTTAAAACCGTTGTTTTAGTGTTAGGTTAAGGCTGAGCAGTAATTTAAACAACGTGTGAAGTTTTAAAAGGTTTCTTGTGGTCGATATATATTTTATTTATTTCGTAGTTTCTCATCTTAATAAATACCTTATGCCATAAATTAAGCCCAAGCCCAAATGTTATTTGACAAAATGTCCCCAGTGCCTTGCAAACCAAAAAGCAACATCAAATTAACATAGGTTTTTGTTATGTGAATAAAAAATAAAAAGTTTATCAATGTTTTAGTTGCTATAGCATTATGTGTATTTTTACAGGTTTTTGGATATGATTTTGAAACATGGAATTTCATCTTATAAATAAAAGTAGGTAACTTAGTATGGGTAATTAATTAATTTTGCAATAGGCCTACCTACTAGTTTCATCTTAATTTGAATTTTTCTTACAGATTTAGCTCTCATACTAGTCACTCTACACAAATTGTAAAATTAATTATAAATCGTACCATTTGATTTATAAATGTTTATTTATACCAACTTAGAAACCATTCTAGGCCTAACTTACTAATGGTGATTGTACAGTTTCTAGTTTAATCAACATTTATTTATACCAACTTAGAAACCATTCTAGGCCTAACTTACTAATGGTGATTGTACAGTTTCTAGTTTAATCAACATTTATTTATACCAACTTAGAAACCATTCTAGGCCTAACTTACTAATGGTGATTGTACAGTTTCTAGTTTAATCAACATTTATTTATACCAACTTAGAAACCATTCTAGGCCTAACTTACTAATGGTGATTGTACAGTTTCTAGTTTAATCAACATTTATTTATACCAACTTAGAAACCATTCTAGGCCTAACTTACTAATGGTGATTGTACAGTTTCTAGTTTAATCAACATTTATTTATACCAACTTAGAAACCATTCTAGGCCTAACTTACTAATGGTGATTGTACAGTTTCTAGTTTAATCAACATTTATTTATACCAACTTAGAAACCATTCTAGGCCTAACTTACTAATGGTGATTGTACAGTTTCTAGTTTAATCAACATTTATTTATACCAACTTAGAAACCATTCTAGGCCTAACTTACTAATGGTGATTGTACAGTTTCTAGTTTAATCAACATTTATTTATACCAACTTAGAAACCATTCTAGGCCTAACTTACTAATGGTGATTGTACAGTTTCTAGTTTAATCAACATTTATTTATACCAACTTAGAAACCATTCTAGGCCTAACTTACTAATGGTGATTGTACAGTTTCTAGTTTAATCAACATTTATTTATACCAACTTAGAAACCATTCTAGGCCTAACTTACTAATGGTGATTGTACAGTTTCTAGTTTAATCAACATTTATTTATACCAACTTAGAAACCATTCTAGGCCTAACTTACTAATGGTGATTGTACAGTTTCTAGTTTAATCAACATAAAGCCATTACAAAAAAGTACAATAGTATGTCCCATACAGTTTATTTTATTAAAAGAAAACAAAACTACAATCAAAAAACTTCACTTGTCCTTCCTCATCTGCGGTAGTTCAATATCATCTGAAACAAAACTGTTTGATAAAAACAAACATCCTTAGATACATGGATTTTAATATAATATGATAGGCATGAATAAGATATTTAAGAGGAAATGCACCTGCATTAGCATGGAAAGAAGGTAGAAAAAATACTCTATAGACTTGTGTAGGATTCAAACTACTATTCATAAACTGCAACAAAATACAATAAATTTGTAAAAATAACAAACAACATAGCAAAAAGTATTAATATTTACAGTAAGATAGTGGTGATCCAATCCAACTGAATATTGGGAGTGCCTAAAATTGGAGGGTTTCTACACTAGATCTAATAAGATTGTGGACTCCATTTTTCATAATATTTATAAATGTTTATGTCTGTTAAGTATTGAATATTTTTTATGCACCGAGCCTTATTACCTCTCAAATATATTGGGATATTTACAGTGATGACATTAGAATGAGGGAAGTAAACATGAGAAGAAATGTGCCTACATTTGCATGGAGGGAGAATGGAAGTACCATAATTACACTTGGTTTCAATTTGAACCCTCTCTATTTCACTGACAAACCTGACTATGTTGATGCTTTAGACTTTGTACCCCACAATTTACCTAACAGTGAAAGTTTATTTGTAACTACCAGTTTAATCTCATCAAAGCAACTGCTTATAATTCCTTATCAAATCAATTTCAAAGGTATTTTAATAATTTTAATCAATCACAAACAAGGATATATAAAAAATTAGGGATGGTGCGCAAAATACAGTGTATATAACACCCTTTTTTGTTACAAAATATAAAATAATAAATAGTTTAAAACAATAATCCTACTCACGAGCAAACGGTGAATCAAATGATACTAAAATTATAATTATGGACATTTATATTTTTTCACTTTTGCAAAACTTAATCAACGCACCCAAAACATCAAAGATATGTAGCAATTGATGAACATATTGTGTTTTTACATGTACGGCTTTGGGTTTATACAAATGATCCTTAACATTATCATCTCTATATTATTTCTTTGATTACTACCGTTCAAAATTGTTATTTTTGTAGGCCTATACATGAAAGGTTAGGTCAATTTATTGGTTAATACTCCAATAATAAAGTATTAAAATAGGGATTGGTTTTTCTTATCATTATAAGCTAACCCAAAATAACAAAATCCAACCTTCCAATCATAAAAAACATGACTTTGGTGTTTGGTTTAAGAGTTCTTAATCAAATGTTTCAATGATAGGCCTAACAAATATATTTAATAATTATTGTAATTTTACTATAATTTGATTTTCCGTATCCTTTTGAATAGAGTGATGGTGTTAAATTATTTATTATTTTCTATTTTATATAGAAAACAGAGTCCTATATCTACCTGTTATTGTGCGCTTTCCCCGAAAAAAGAACTACTAACCTGGCCCTTATGTGATTAGGTTAAACATCTTGAAATAAACAAAATAAATAATTGGACGAGTCTTACATTATCTTACAGTCACATTAATCTTTGTTTCTTTTAGTAAATACTTAATAAAATCTTTCACACAGTTTTGTAGGCCTAAGCTCCACTAGCATTCCCTTACTAAAATAAAATGTATTAGTTTTGTGGCACTTTATTATTGGTAAAACATTTGATAAATTACCATTTATATATAACTAGTATTAACTTAGAACCGGATGACAAATAATCTAGGATAAATATTCAATTTTGGCAACCTATTCAACATATTTGTGTATAGTATAAATGCAGCCCAGTTTTGTAAATAATAAAAAGGGTAATACATTATAAGCTAACCTAACTAGTCCTACAAGAACTCGTAGCTTAGGTGTACTTTTAAGTTAAAACATCTTAATATAGATTAGCAGTATTTTAAAGATAGTTTTTGTTTCAAAAACTAGCGATTAATTGACAACACATTATAAGACTATGCACAATCATATAGGACTAGTTTAAATTTGTTGAATATAATAATATTGGGTCTACTCACGTTTCTTTATTTCCGGCCATCACGCTGGCACACAATATATAATAATACAAACTTTTCCGCCAATAAAGATAAAACAAACGTACGGTAATGCACTTAGTAAGCATCGCATTCTGTTTGTAAGCCTAGGTATAGTTATAAATAATGATACTGAAAATTAGACTAATATTGAAATTATACACAAGATTAGACGTACATAAAATATTAAAACACCGCAATAAATACCAATTTAATAGTAACTGAATTAAAGAAATAGTAACTAATAAATTGATGGAGCAAGACTTTCGAAGAATGTGATAACTAATATAAAAATAAATACTAATCATTACTAAAAACCGTGTCGTCTGCTAACTTCGAAATTGCAAATACAACCAAAAGTAAACAAGAAGCAATGAACTCTGGGTAAAATATGTTGCCAACCTAAATAAATAGTGTTGAAAACCAAATACTGTTGATTACCTGTTGCCATGGCAACCATGGTCTTCCCGACACAAAGCCACGACCGGACAGAATCGCTGTTTCGGTAACTTTTCACGACAACTCGTCGCGAAGCGTAGTTGACGACACTCGAGCCGACAAATGTTCCCGAGCGGTCAGAATAACCCTGCTGGTGCAAACTTTAAACACTTGAGATATCTAGATCGCACTTGTTTTGTTTAAATCCTTGGAAAGTTTTCCTTTGAGTTTTTCACATCTGAAATCTCTATCCCCATGTTTAGTAGTGACCTGTGGATGGGAATATATGTCCGTCAACCCAGAAGCCTGTTCTTCTTTGCTGTTGACCTTAGTAGTCTTGGGATAATGTGCTCGCCTCAGGATCCGATGTTCCTGACAGTAGCGAGTGTGTAGTGAGTTCCAAGTAAACAGAGGGGAGAGGTCAGCAACCCGCCAAGCAGCTGGGAGCAGATACCGGGTCCAAGAGTCAAGTCTGTCGCATGGGGAGGAAGATCAGGCTATGCGGGCAGCCACTGCTCACATAGACTTATAGTAGAAGTTCTTTTTATCTCATTCTTTATTTATATTAGGATAAAATGATTGTTAAATAGAAATAACAATTTTCTGGTAAATTTTGATTGGAAAATTTTCCTCAGTGGTTACTTACGACCTACCAAGTATATTAAGGGACTGTGTAGGGGAAGGCGACACCTTAATTCTATTACTATATACACATAGGTGACCTGGTGGTCTAGGGGTAAGGTGTCAGACTTCTGTGCTGGCGGCCGGGGTTCAATCCTTGGTCCGAGCACAGATTTATCTGATTTCCAAACCCTTCCTTCACCTCTGACAAGATATCTTGTGAATGTGGGGAATGCCAGGCCGCCACCGTGGTTTCTACCATTACACATTAGTGTAAGTGCGTATAACCCGAACGGGTAGTAAGACGCGGTGCTAATAATAATAATAATAATAATAATAACTATATACACATAACACCATCAAATAGTATGTTGGGGGTGAGTGTAGGATGGGAGTGGGGGGAAAAGTTGTTAGCAAATGCTTAAGGTGGGGATTCAGGGAAAGCGAGAAAAGATCAGTGTTTGTGTATTGTTGTCAAAATAAATCAAATAACTATCCAGTAGAAATATAGTTTAATTTTCTTCACATGGAGATATCAACAGTTGTTGAATATTTGTATAGGGTGTCCTGGAATTTAATAACATCTTTTTCTCTTCATTTAAAAAGTTTCTCATTTAATGCCACTATGCTCATGCCAGATATTCAACAACTGTTGATATCACCATGTGAAGATATTTAGACTGCGTGTTTTTATTGGAGAAATATTTTCTCAATTTTGGCCAAAAACAGATCTCTATAAAAACTACAAAAACACTGACCTTTTCTCGCGTTCTATACAACCCCACATTAAGCCACCTTAACAATATTTTAATCATTTTATTAATGATAAACCGTAAATAATAATCAAACAATCCATAGCAACTAGTCAGATATGAACATTTTCACCGTAAAATGTTCAAATAGTTAAATCCCAGGAAAATGAGATGTTTTTGCTAAGTCTTTGATTATAATATCGAAGAATTAACATAGCTGGTATAAAGCGTACTCGACGTTAGTGATACATTCAACCACCAAGCGCTGTGGTCGATACGTGAGTCTGAGAATAGAATTGGAATCGCTGTTATTACTTTATTTGAACTTATTAAATGGCTAGAATTTTTTTTCCTGAATAACTAATTGTCCATCTCAAGTCTCTAATCGTAAGGAACCATGCTATCAAATGCATTGTATTTGCCAGGCATTGGGGTAAGATTAGTTTACAGTCTGCATCATTGGTTGCGTGGTTTAAGGCGTCCCTCTCGCAATAGATTTAACTGCTGGCGACGAGGATATCGGGTTTTTAATCTCAGTCAGACGTACTTAATTTTTTTTATTAAAGTGTTTTTCACTTTATACGCTAATGGGGGATGCATTTATGATAAATTATACTTTCCTCATTCCTACCTCATTAGTACAAATATACGAGTGATCCGAAACTCTGAAAGCATAGTAAAGGCGCTGTGCATAAAAAAAAGCATCTCAAACTCTATTGTACGTCTATAGGGACTGACGAACCATACACACAATATGGGTTTGTCTCAGTGTGTGGGAAAGGCTCCATTGTAAGTCTATAGCTTACATACAGCCCGCTTGGGCTAACGCGCTACTCTCTCAATAGACTGGCTGCTAATGACGAGATTGGGGTTCAATCAAGGTCGGGTGCACTGAAGCTGGTATTCACAAAATGGTTTCCACTTTCCCTCCACACAAATGTGGGTACACTTTTTCTAAATATATCCTCCCTAATCCCTAAAACCATTAGCATGTATAGTTCATAAGCGTGTAACCCGAATGGGTAGTAAGACGCCGTGCTAGACAAAATATACCCCACTTGTTTCATTTATTGTCAGGGGTGGATTTACGCATAGGCCAAGTAGCCACGTTCCTGTGGCGGCAAATTTTGAATGACGGAAAAAAACAACATATTTCTGCCGTTTAAAATAATTATATGGCTTCATCGTGTGTGTGATTGGTGTGGTTTGCTGTGTCTGCGTACCAACATGACATAGTATCGTCTTAATTGAACGTCCCTTATTGGATAAAAGACATTTGTCTGGCATCGAACAGTTCGCTCAGCAGAAATAAGGAGAAAGATACTTTATACTATGTTCTTATTGTGTACATGCTAATATTTTATCTGTAGTAACATGTTCTACAGTGTACTAATGCAGACTTTATATTTTTAAATTATATAATATTTGAATTTGTGTGTTGATAGTGTAAAACTGCTTATTTCAATTTTCAAGTCTTTGCTTAGATTCTTACTACTTTTAAAACCTCACTATAATAGATTATAAAATAACGTAATAACTCTATATCTGTCATTCCACATATAGCACTTGTGTAAATGGTATATATGTCGGTGTATGACGGGTGGTAAGGGGGAAACTGGGATTTGTTTAGAAGGTTAGAAACTAAGGTTAGGAAAAGTGGGTGGCAAATTATCTAGTGCCAATGGGCGGCAGAGTCGTAAATCCGACCCTCTATTGTACATCTATGTGTAACATTTTGACCCTACACAAAATATTAATGTTGATCAGTATGTGCGAGTGGTTCCATCATACGTCTATGGCTACCTCTGAACCAGACACTCGGAAATGTAAGCGGGATGTGGAATTCTTGTCGAGTCAAGAGAGGGTACATTTGTCTTGGGAAAAAGAATTGTAAACACCATCTTGGAGATAAACTTTCAGTTTCCGTATCTGTGCACTTTGGACGTATTTGACACCCCGATGGGATTCCAAGAAAGAAATCATCACTTTTGTTTACCTTTTTTTGCCGGTGTATTGAGTTACTGTCACTAAGGCGTGAGACAAAATTTTATTTTAGTATACATACAACCCATCCATAGCAGACATTAAATAAACTATAACCCGTTTCGATGGCCGCATGGTCTAAGGTGCTACTCTCCCAATAGAGTGGCCGCCGATGACGGAGAATTCGGGGTCCGATCCAAGTCGGCCCACTGGGGGTATATTTTCCTAAATAGTTTTACACTCTTCCGTCACGCTAATGTGGGCGTACTTCCTGAATTCAATCTTCCTCATACCGAGCACATTAGAAAAATTAGTGCATAAGTGTATAAACCTGAACGGGAAGTCAGACGTGGTGTTAAAAAAATGTAAAAAAAACTACGATGTTAAAAGAGGACTCTTCTTAAAAGTAAGCTCCCCCACTACGTCACTGTATAATCAGACAGCCCGAGGCTCTTGGTAATATCTACCAATAAAAATATTTTTTTATAAAACTCTTATCTATCCAGTCCTGGCTATACGTATTTTAATCGCGCTAATGGGATTTAAATGAAAAGCTATAATTTTGATTAAATGTACCTGCATTTGCGTGGAGGTAGAGTAGGAAACTATTTAGGGAAAACCACACCTGGCTAAGATTCAAACCCGGACCTACAGTCACCAGCGGGCCAACCTACTTGATATTTATCCCGTGTACCCACCGGTGCGAGTTAAAAAGTTAATTACTAAAGTTGTAAAGAGTGTGGTCGTTTCAGTCAGCATTTCTTGTTTAAAATAAAATAAGGGTAAATTACTAATAGGAAGCCTTAATAATAGTGTTTTACATGTGTATCTAAAAGTAAAATACATATTAAAAATCAAACAAATAAAACATCAATATAATGATAAAATATAATTACTTGTATTGTAATTTAGGGTCTACAATAAATAAACATTTATTGCAATTTTGTGCGTTCTCATATATTTTTTTTTACACCGCGCCTCACTACCCTTACAGGCTATACACATATGTACTAATTACGCTAGTATTTTAGGTATAAAAGTGGTTGAATTTAGAACAATTTTATCCGCGTGGATTGTGAGTGTATAACTATTTAGGTAAAAAAAAACCTTTGTACACCAACCAGTATTCAAACCCCTATCTCCCGTCATCAGCAGTCCAGTCAAGTCCATTGCAAGAGTGATTGATGCGGCTTAGACCATCCGACCACCGAGGCATGTTTCCTAATTTTTAAAACTCCTCCAATATTATTTTTTAATCAAACTAAACGTGCGAATCAAGATCATCATCTTGAAATAATCTAATCGTTCCCCCCCTCCCCCCGCCCCAACCCCCAAATGTCACTTTATAAAATGCCCAACTTTTGACCCACCTGTTACCTTTTACATTTCTTGATTAAAAAGGCAGGAAGTGAACGCTAGAGGGGGGCCCTCTATCCAAAGCACGTGACCTTCAGTTCATTCGCCAGGTTGTAAAAAACCTGTTAGAATAAAGAGGTATGTGATGTAGGGTGGGGGAGGGTTTGTGCTAGCAAGGTAAGGGAGGGGTTGAAATGTCACCAGTCTTGAACATTAGGATTTACACGTGAGGTGTATGGTAAGGTAAAACTACCAACTACCCTTGAGTTCTGGGCATTTTTGAGAATAACTTTTAAAATCACTGACTGGAGTCTGACATTGTAGTCGCCATTGAAATGGTACATCCTATAGTCGTGTTTTTATAATAATAATAGAAATAATACTTAGCACCACGTCTTACTACCTGTTCGGGTTATACGCTTAAGTACTAATTACACTAATGGGTTAGGAATTGGACATGATGAATATAGAGGAAGTGAACCCGTATTTGCTTGGAGCTAGAGTGGAAAACCATTTAGGAAAAACCACCCCAGTTCAATCGAGTGAGATTCGAACCTCAATCTCCCCGTCCTCGGCAGTTAAGTGCTAAACAAGAAACTAGCGCGTTAGCTAACTACGCCACCGAGGCGGGTTGTTTTTATGTTGTTTTATTGAACAGTGCCAATACATTAATTAGACTATATGAAATATAGCAATAACTAATTACGGTAAAACCTTGATAATCAGATAATCCGAACTAATTGGGACCGGGGGTGGTTTGGATGATCAATTCGTTCGAATTAGCAAGTATATATTTTATTTTATAAACAATACAAATTTAATACATTATGCTAAGGTACAATACAATAATTGTTATTTTAGTAATTTTGTTTACCATTGTGGAAGATTAAGACGCAGAAAGATAGGGAGTTTACCTTTTTGATAAAAAAACTCTAGCTACCAATTGATAATAATTGATAATAATGATAATAATAATAATAATACAATAACTAATTATAGTAATTGTTGCAGTGGGTTTACGCGCTTTGCACGGTAAAACGTTCTTTTTAAATAGCGTTCCTTCCTGTTTTCTACATTTCATACATCCGTATTTTGGTCTATTCTACTTAAGGTGTGTCCGGATTACCACTTTTTGGACTCTCAAGGTTCTCCTGTAAAAGTAAAAAAATATTGTGCAAGAAATTAGTGACCTAGTCCCTCCACATTAAAACTGTAAGTGTAATAAATGATAATATAATAATTATTTAACAGTTTCTTGGTTATTTTGAAAAGGAGGTTCTTGCAATGGAATGGTATTTATGTGAAGCAAGGGGGTTTTTGGGGTCCACCCTTTCTCCCGGAAATTTGGTGAACCTCTCTTGGAAATGAGAGGGGTTTGAGGTCCATATATACGTATAAAAACTTATATTCGCTCTAGGTATAATAACATTTCTAGCAGACCCTCCCTATAAAAATCAACTTTCTATTCCCTTGATATGAATAATGTATCTTTCCCGCTTCGGTAGCTGTGTGATCTAACGCGCTGCGCTTGCAGTAGACTAGACTGCCGATGACGGGGAGATTGAGGTTCATATCTTGGTCGGGTGTACTGAGATTTTTTCCAAAATTGTTTTCCACTCTCTCTCCACGCAAATTCGGGTACACTTCCTACAAATATAACTTTCCTAATCCCTAAACCCAATAGTGTAATTAGTAAATAAGCGTATAACTCGAGCGGCTAGTAAGACGTGGTGCTAATTAATAATATAATAAACCTAATAGCTAGGTTGATAAATACTTTGTGTTTTACTACTCTTAGAGGTGACCTGGTGGTCTAGGGGTAAGGTGTCAGACTTCTGTGCTGGCGGCCGGGGTTCAATCCTCGGTCCCGGCACAGATTTATCTGATTACCAAACCCTTCCTTCACCTCTGGCAAGACATCTTGTGAATGTGGGGAATGCCAGGTCTCCACCGTGGTTCGGATTCCACGTTAAACTGTAGGTCCTTCATTTCATCTCACAATCACCCTACCATTACACATTAGCGTAAGTGCGTATAACCCGAACGGGTAGTAAGATGCGGTGCTAATAATAATAATAATAATAATAATAATAATAATAATAATAATACTCTTAGCTCCATAGAAGAAATACAAATTGAGAGCTAGCAATGAAATGATCTGGTTTACTGGCGCATCACACCAAACTCGATTTTTATAAACATGTGTTATTTTTCTATTTGTTACTTTTCTTTTTTAATTCTTGGTGGCTGCCTCGAATGGCAAATATATATATATATAGTTTTTTCAGAAATGTATAATATATTTTTATATAAGGCCCTAATTTATACTTTTAACATGACTTAATGTCGGGTTTAAATAATAAGAAGGGTAGTTAAGGGAAAATGATTCATCATTAGCTTGGAAGGGAAAGATAAATTCCCAATTTTATTTTTCAATGTAGAAAACCAAACCACCGTAAGTACATCTGGATGGTATTCAAATCACGATCTTCCGGGCCAATAACATGATCTCAAACCATTGAACCCCCTTAAAGTTACGATTTTCTTAAAATGATCATGAATTTAAGTTTTGAAGCTTTATTGGAATGATTTATTGTGAGATAGAATTCAATCTCTTAGGTCTTCTACATAAGGAATGATTTGGTTATTTACTGAGCCAAGGGTCCTGTATTGGATTCCCAGCATGGTCCAAAAAATATATATAATTTTTGGTTGATATTGAATTTTCTATTTTCACCGAGCGACAATTCTTAAGTTCAGTTGGTTTGAAATTTGTGTGCTAATTTAACAGAGGATTTCACCAAATAAAACTTTTATAACCTTTTAATATTAATAGTAATTTTGAGAAATGAACTGCAAACTTTAAATATAGGTCTTTGCAAGGAAGAAAAAGCACAATTTGAAGAATTTCGTACGTTGATTCGAGCACGTTTTATCCCTTTTGAAGCATCAGTTACAGTAAATACTTCGTATGTTTTATCTTCAAAGTATTATTATTATTATTATTATTATTATTATTATTATTATTATTATTATTATTATTATTAGCACCACTTCTTACTACCCATTCGGGTTATACGCACTTACGCTAATGTGTAATGGTAGGGTGATTATGAGATGAAATGGAGGGCCTACAGTTTAACGTGGAATCCGAACCACGGTGGAGGCCTGGCATTCCCCACATTCACAAGTTGTGATTAATACACGTCTTGTCAGAGGTGAAGGAAGGGTTGGGTGATCAGATAAATTTGTGCCAGAACCGAGGATTGAACCCCGGACCCCAGCACAGAAGTCCGACACCTTACCTTTAGACCACAAGGTCATCTGTATCTTCAAAGTAAAATAATCATGTTCTAAACAGAAATTACATGACTTATCACTTTCATTTTTATGAAAAAATGTAAGCTAATCCCTTTATACTTAAATCTCAATATTGTCAACAACAAAAAACAGGGAGTTTTGTGGTATGAAAACTGTGGTAACCCTAATTATAATCAGTTGGTTCAAACGGTGTACGTTGAATCTTTCTAAGTAAAAACAAACAAACCATAAATTCACTTCGTATAGTTTTTCTCTACTGAATTAGTATTGCTTTAAGAACTTACTTATACTATTTCATGATCGAATTGAACCTATGACTCCAGCAGGAGCAGATCTAGATCATTTTCATAGGGGGTAATAATTATAAATAACATAGTTACTTACAATATTAGATTTCTGTTTAAACCCATTTAATAGTTTCTCATTAATATTTTTGATATTATTTATGTTTTAAACCGTGGTCATCCTATCCGAATTTTTAAGTTCAAATAGTTTTTATTTCATGGTGGCTACAGACAGGTAAAACAGGGAAATGTCAGGGAATTTAACTAAAAATAAGGAAAAGTCGGGGAATTTAAAAATATATTTAAAATATCCCACTAATTTTGCAACTAAACACTAAAACAAAAGTTAATAATACCCAAATAAAATAACATTTTAATTTTTTAAATAACGATTAAACTGTTTATATTTAGTAGATAACAACTTTTTTTAATATGTGATCAATAATAACAAAAGTCATCATCCACCATTAAAACTGGAAAAAAGTAGTCGAGGAAAATTGAAAAACGTTGCCTGGAAAACCTGGAAAAGTCAAGAAATTTTGTAAAATATGTTTTGTAGCCACCCTGTATTTGGAGTGGCCCTCCTTCAACAATTTTTTGAAAAGTGTTTCACTCTAGAAACTATGTGTCGTCATCGCCTTTTTTTATTATATTCTTTTATAAGCCATTTAAAGTGTTCATCACCTAGAAATTTTTGAAATTCGGATGCCCCTTGAAGCTATTTTAGAGTGATCCTTGCCTTAATTTTTTACGATGATTAGATACCTCTAGAAGATAATCTTTGAAGTGGTCTTCCACCGACAAAATTTTGAAAATTGAATTCTTTCAGAAACTAGGCTATTTGGGGTTGTCCTCCCCTAGACATTTTTGAAATTTGGGTGACCTTAGAAGCTACTTAGAACTTTCCTCCCTTGACATTTTTTGCCAGTTAGATGACTTAAGTCTAGAGTTATTTGAAGCAGTCTTCTCCGACCAATTTTTGACATTATTATTATTATTATTATTAGCATCGCGTCTTACTACCCGTTCGGGCTATACGCACTTACGCTAATGTGTAATGGTAGGGTGATTGNGTAATGGGTAGGGTGATTGTGAGATGAAATGAAGGACCTACAGTTTAACGTGGAATCCGAACCACGGTGGAGGCCTGGCATTCCCCACATTCATAAGATGTCTTGTCAGAGGTGAAGGAAGGGTTTGGTAATCAGATACATTTGTGCCGGGACCGAGGATTGAACCCCGGACCCCAACACAGAAGTCCGACACCTTACCCCTAGACCGCCAGGTCACCTAATTTTGACAATAGAAGGCATATAAAAGTCATTTTGAGTTTGATTTAAGGCCATCTTTCAGCTTCATACCCAATAATATTAGAGGATTTGAGATATATCTGGGGGGAGAATTTATTCCAGTGAGGGTTCTATTACTTCCAGGGAGCAGAGTCCCCCACAGTTCCACCGCTCCTGCTGTCCGCACATACTCTATATTCGGTATTCGTGGAAGAACTGCTCTTCAAGCAATTATTAGTATTTGATATGTGATGGTCTACCATCTCTATGCGGAACAATATTCGTTACTAGCTATGCACGACAAATATTAGTACATGAAAACGAATATTTTTTCCACAATTGCATGAGTCATATCGAACAATTAATAAACGTAAACGAATAACGCACGTGTGAACCCGGCTAAAGAAGTGTCCGCGTGTAAAAAGATTAAAAATTATATACATTTATCAATGTTGTATTTTTTTTTCTAAAATTTGAACTTTAATTTTATTTTTGTATTAAATTTTTAGGGGGGTCAACTGACCCTTTGACCCCTCCCCCCTCCCTCCCCCCTGAATCCGCGCCTGGACTCCAGAATAAATGTTGTACTCGAACATTCCTGCTTATACGCACCGTTGCAAGTGCTGGGAATTGGAATTGATATTGGGAACTATTCTAATTACCTATTCCCCTCTTATAATCATTATCCCTTCTCCAATTTGATGAATCATGTCAATACAAGATCTCAAATGTATACTTTTCCCCAATAACACAATTATTTCTTAAAAGGGATGAACCTAATCCTGATGGGAAAATCTCCGGCCCTAGACATCAGGATGAAGAAACTAGTACCCGGCCTCCCATCACTGGACTACGGCCAACACCCCACTCCCCTTTCCCCTCCCTTGTCCATGTGTTGTGAAGTGACATGACTCAACCTACTTGGACAGTCATCAATTATTATTGGTGGCAGCCGCGGGGTACGGACATTGAACACAGGGTGTACACAATTTGGAGATCGGCAAGTCAACCCACCGGTGATCGCATGGTCTCACTACATTCTGGGAATTTAAACTGCCCAGAAAATCGGGGAAAAGGCAGATAACTTCGTAATCGATAAGGGAAAATCCACTTTTTCAATTTATAACAAAGTTGAATTGAATAATACGAAATATTCCAGAAGTCGATTCGAAGTTCGAATAATATTTAAAAGAAGGGTTAGTGTAAAAAAAACTGCAAATTTATATAATTTAAGATACCTATCAAATATAATTTACAAAACGCAAAATTTCATCTTTTTGTCATATGGATATTAATTTGTGATATAAATAACCGATCAAATTGAACATAAATGTGAATTTAAATTCAATTTTTTTTTAAGTTTCGTAATTGTTGAATCCTGAATTTTACTTACGAATTTAAGTAGAGTATTTTTCAGGGTAAACTGAGTTCAAATGTATTTTTTAAACTTTTTTTAAATTACAAAAGGGTCTTAGTCAAGATTTTTATCTTATTTGTTCGTATCAGGGAAAAAGTTGGCGTATTTTCTTTATGTGATTCTGTTGCCAAACTGTATATAAGGCTCAAGTAACGAGTTGAGATGGATATTAACCACGGAGAATCTTTCTTTGATTTTTCCTGCAAAATTGTCCACTTTCTTTTCTATCCACTTCGATCTTCCTGTAATCGGCAGTCTAGTCTACTACTAGAGTAGTGCCTTACACCATGTGTCCACCGAAGCAGGCTGGGTTTATATTAATTACTTTGATGTAAGGATGAGGAAGGTATATTTTAGTACCTGCATTCGTGGGGATGGAGAGTGGAAATCAATTGAGCTAAGCACATCCTTTGGACACCCAGCTTCTCGTCAGTGGAAAACCAGATCAGACGAGCTTGACACCTTAGTCCACGTGCCCACTGATGTGGATCGATTCCCATTAGTGTTGCTCCTAGCCCTATACACTTTATAAGAAGATAATTTAAAGAATTTTATTTTTGAAAAGAAAGAAAGGACTTGTTCCTTGGTCATGTTCACTCATCCCCTGACCCTGAACTCTTGAACACCCGCGCTCACAACAGGAGAACGTGTTATGACAGCTTGAGAGAGGACGGATGGACGCCACATTGCGCTGACCGGCGCTCGACGGGGCTAATACAAATACTGTATCTTGGCGGGGTGCCCGTCCTTTCTCCCAGCATCCTCTTGGAGGAGAGGTGCGGGAATTATGCCAGGACTGGACCTCTTTACAGACTTAGGGCTATTATGAGGAGGGACTCTTTATATTTACTTTGGCGCTTTAATATTATATTATTTTTTAGGACCAGCAGGCTTGATGTGGTGTCAGCATTCACATCTACCCGCATTGATGGTCGCTTCATTCTAAAGATGAAGATTTTCCTGGAAATTTTGAATTGGAAAATTTTCCTCAGCGGCGGCTTGCAGTAGAGGGGTTAAATTGTAGAGGTAACACCTAGAGCCTATTATAAGTTTTCAAAATATAGAGTGTTAAAGAGACGAGTGGGTTATAAGAAGGGGGCAGGGGATGGGTAGTTAGGGGGGGGGGGATTTCGGGCCACTCTTACAATTATTTTAATTAACTTATTGATGATAAAAAATTGAAGCATGATTTATGAACATAGCGGTTCGACAAAGGCTCGGATTCATTTACTTCCTTACAATTTTTTTTAGCACCGCGTCTTACTACCCGTTCGGTTTGTACGCCTATGTATTAATTACGCTAATATGTTAGGGATAAGGAAGGTTACATTTAGAGGAATTGCACCCATGAAAGTGGAAAACTATTAGGAAAAACCGCACTCAGTGCAACCGACTGGTATCGAATACCGATCTCTCTGTCATCGGGAGTCTAGTCTTTTGCGAGAGTAGCGCGTTAGACTGTGCGGCCACTGAAGCTCGTTTGATGATGTTTCTGGTGCTACCGCCCTTAGGAGAAACTATATCTTCAATATAAACGTTAACATTTGGGATATCTCTATATTGTTATCACGATTATATTATATTATTATAACTTTTCTACGGAAAATTTTCTATCTCACATCTCTACTTTATTCTCGTCCTGTACTGGATGGCCGGTAATGTAGAGATCGGGGTCCGAATCCCGGTCGGGTGTACTGAGTGTAGTTTTTCCTAAATGGTTTTCTACTCTCCCTCCAAGCATATTTTAATACATTTCTTCTGAAACTCTATATTTCTCATCCCTACCGTATTTGAGTAATACTAGTACATAGCGTATAACTCTAAAGGGTAGTAAGACATAGTGGTAAAAGAGAAGTTCACATTTGAGTATGAGTGTATTTCAGTAGAACTGGAAGCTACCCTAACCTATCTCAACCACCGTGACAGCATTCCTTTATAGTCTATATAGTAATAATAAATAACATAAGTTCCATTGGTGGGCATGCGTGCTAAGGCGTCAAACTCGTCTGGTCTAGTTTGCTAATGACGGTAATATCGGGGTTTGAGTCTCGGCTGGGTATACTAAGTGTGGTATTTACTATATAATTTGTTACTCTCCTGCTACGCAAATGTGGGCGCATTTATTCTAAACTCACCCAACTCATCCTTAGCCTGGTTGTGTAAATATTTGGATACCCTGGACGGGTAATAAGATGAGTATCAAATTAAATCAATAAAACTCATTGCTAGTTGTGTAAAAAAAAAAACATTCTCACATTGACTCCTAAATTCAATAGGTTTCTTGGGCAAAGTGTTTAGAAGAAAACTTTTAGACTGATATAGTTTTAAATCTCCATTGCCTTTCACGTTGTCTAAGGCGTAATGAAATAAATTTGCTTGATCAACGTTGCTTATTATATTACTACTCTAGCATATGGCATTTGGGCTTATTATGTCAATAAAATTAAACTGATCTACATAGAACTTTAAAATATCCGTCACGAGCATTTTTTTTTCTTTACTCGTCCCGCGTCTAACTAACCATTTGGGTTGTACGCCTATGAACTAATTACATTAATATGTTATGGATGCGAAAGGTTTAATTTTTATGAAGGGTATTTACCTACATTACCGCGAAGGGAGCGTGGAAAACCATTTAGGAAAATCCATCCTCACTACACCCGTTCGGGGTTCAAACCTACATCTGCCTGTTATTGTGAGAGTTTCACCTTAAACCATTTGACCACCGAAGCAGGTCACGAATATGTAAACATAACTTTTACCCACTTCGGTGGCTGCATGGTCTAAGGGTTCGGCCAGACTGACAAGCGTGCGAGCGCGCAAGCGACTGGGTGGCCTAACTGGCGAGCGCGCGAGCGAGCGCGTAATTAGCGGACCCTAGTTAGATTATTATTAGCACCGCGTCTTACTACCCGTTCGGGTTATACGCACTTACGCTAATGTGTAATGGTAGGGTTATTGTGAGATGAAATGAAGGACCTACAGTTTAACGTGGAATCCGAACCACGGTGGCGACCTGGCATTCCACACATTCACAAGATGTCTTGTCAGAGGTGAAAGAAGGGTTTGGAAATAAGATAAATCTGTGCCGGGACCGAGGATTGAACCCCGG
>CABFVZ010001763.1:6675-41543 GCA_902151445.1 Timema monikensis | reverse complement strand
GTGCGGCAAATCTGATTTTAAAACACTTCAGTACAGTACCATACACATTTCTCAATTTATTAATTGGATGCACTTCTACTTTTTTCTTTTTTATAAATACACAATATTTTCTGTAAGAATTTTCGAGGAGCAGAGATGTACTAAGTGTGTTTGACAGATACATCTTCTCTAACTAGGGGGGGTGGGGGGGGCGGTGACCTAGTGGTCTAGGGGTAAGGTGTCAGACCTCTGTGCTGGCAGCCGGGGTTCAATCCTCGGTCCCGGCACAGATTTATCTTATTTCCAAACTCTTCCTTCACCTCTGACAAGACATCTTGTGAATGTGGGGAATGCCAGGCCGCCACCGTGGTTCGGATTCCACGTTAAACTGTAGGTCCTTCATTTCATCTCACAATAACCCTACCATTACACATTAGCGTAAGTGCGTATAACCCGAACGGGTAGTAAGACGCGGTGCTAATAATAATCTAACTAGGGTCCGCTAATTACGCGCTCGCTCGCGCGCTCGCCAGTTTGGCCACCCAGTCGCTTGCGCGCTCGCTCGCACGCTTGTCAGTCGGGCCGAACCCTAACGCGTCACTCTTACAATAGACTGGACTGCCGATAGTTGCACCCTGATTGCGAACAAGTAAAACATAAACTATCGGAAATTACTGCGTGAGGTTGATGACAAGGGTAGACGAGTTTGCTGGCAGCACCCGCCGACATCCAGGGCTTTCCTCCTAACTGTGCCTAGTCTAGCCTAACCTAGCCTAACCCAGCCCTAACCTAACCTAACCTAGTCCAGTCCTAACCTAGCTTAGTCTAGCCTAACCTAGTCCAGCCCTAACCTAACCTAGCATATCCTAACCTAGAACTACTCGTGTATGTAATTTAGTTAAATTTAGTTTGACAAGGTTGACATTCAAAGCACACTTGGGCCACCATCGTCAAATTAGGGGCGGGATGGCGTAGAAAACACGGCGTTCTCTCAACCTGGACTGTTCGCTTTCGGAATGACACACTGCCGATGACTGGGAGATCAAGGTTCGAATCCTGGTCGGGTGTAGACCTACTGAGTATGGTTTCCCCTAAAATGGTTTCCCACGTTCCTTCCACGTAAATGTGAGTACACTTACCTTCCTAATCCCTAAAACCATCAGAATAATTAGTACATAAGCGTATAATCAACCTGAACAGGTAGTAAAACGTTGTGCTGAAAAAAAAAACCATAACTTTTAAAATAAATATAAATAATAATGTTCATATGCTGCTTTGCTCTTGAGTGTTATTTATAAAATATCTAGTTACTTTCTCAATGTATAGGTTGTATACTTTAAAAAAAAGCTGGAAATATAATATAAGTTTCGTTTTTCTGCCTCCTTAACTTAATCCTGTTCTCTAAGTTACTTGTAATGTTTGAGCTTGTCACACAGATGTTATCGTACATGTTCCACGGGAGATATATAGGACAGGATCTAGGGGTAGCTTCATATAATAACAGACAAATAAGAGATATTCTTCTCAATGAAGGACCCTTCCCCTTTTTTTTTTCATTCGAATAGCCCCACCTCATTCTAATCCGGGAGTGATGTATTGTAATCTGATAGGGAGTGTCTGGGATGGATGCAATAGGACCGAGATGACTGCCTGCCTGCATGTCTCCTAACTGCGGTATTATACTGAGTGAAGGCACTTTCAGCTGACGAGGAAAATATCCCACTGCCTGGCAAGAAAACTGTGCGGATATTGTTAACTCTATTAGGGAAGCGAGATTTTCGGGGGTGGAACCGTCGAATAGCGAGATGTGAGGGGTGAATATGAGGGTGGGGTTTTTGTGAGGATAGTCTTGTCCTTTGGTGCTGGGTATCGTGGGATCCGTCTGGAACTCGGGGTTTTGAAATCACGGTCTTACTATATTATTATTGTCGACCTCTGTGGTCTTGACCCGATTTCGTGGCTTCAAACCCAGCCGGGGCCAATGAATTTTTCTTTAGCGCTAAAAATCCATAATACGACTTCCTTCGTAAGGGAAGTAAAGCCGCTATTCTCATGTCGATTGTGGCATGTAAACGAACCCTAAAAGTGTTGTGAAAATACCTTTCCCTACAAAATTGGCAGGCCCTTTCACTCTCGCTCATAGAAACTTTCGTGCTATGATTTAATTACACGATTCAGAAAGTGCAAATAAAATACCTCAAATAAATAAAAAATTAAGAATATATATATATTTTTTTTCATCTCGTCTTAGTACCCGTTCGGCTTATACACATGAGCTAATGGAATATGGACAAGGAAGGTAGAGTTTGAAGAAATGTACCTGAATTTGCTTGAATGAAGAGTGGAAAACTATTTAGGGAAAATCACCCTCAGTACACCGACTGGGATTCAAACCACGATCTCCCTGTCATCGGCAGTTTAGTATATTGCGAGAGTAACACCTTAGATCATGGGGCCACCGAAGTGGGTGACTTAGTCTTAGCTAGGGATATGAAAAAAGTATCGATACTTTATTAATATCAATGTTTTCCTTTCGATACTAGTTTTTTTTTACTAGATACCTTTTTCCCGATACTTATACTGCTCTTAGTATTCACACTTCAGTATCTAATCGGTATCGAAAGAAACAAATTTTTTGTCATCTTCACTCATGGTGGGATTAAATGTTTACTATGGTTAAAGAAGGGTAAAAAAAATATTTAAAAACATATTACTAATCATATTTAGCTTTAAATAACATTACATCAGCTACATTTTCATAGATGTTTTGAAAGATGGTATGGTAAAACCTTTTATAATTCATCATTCTATCATATCCTCTAAGTTCCAACACATAACATAGAAGCGATAGACCTAAATATTCTATAATATTGTTATAATTATAATTTTCACTGTTTAAATAAATAATAAAATATTATTATTAGTAGTAGTATCATGCAAAAGTTGGAATTATTACTTGATAAAAAAATGTCCAGATTAAAATTTTGCTACCGATACCTATACCTACTGTTATCAATACTTTTCTTTCTATACCACATCCCTAGTCCCTACCAACCATTCCCCATTCAGACTATATGCATATCTACACTAATATTGGAATGGGCATGGCAATGCACCCGCATTTTTGTCGAAGTATGTAGGGAAATTACTTAGAAACTTAAGTACACCTGGCTAGGATTCGAACCATGAACTTCCCGTTGGTTTGTGCCCATCGGCTACTGGTTTTTAGGTATTAAAACTTGACAGGCTTACTGAAGGGTGTTTTTCCTTTAAACTCTACCATACTCATCCCCACCACATTAGCGTTTTATATATTTGTGAATAACCCGAATGGGCTGCGAGACGCGGTGGAAAGTAAAATATTTTAAAAGCATGATATTTCGAATGGTTCTTTTTGAGTGACACTGAAATGACTTCATGTTGAAATACGTATTTGTAACGAAACTTTTGGGGTCGTTTGTACGTACGTGTTTCTGTACCGTTTCCTTAGCATCCTATCTTTTGAGTGTTTTTGTGATAGATTATTTGAAATTCTCTCGTGATAAGATAAACCTGTATATGAGTAGCTTTCATTGATCAGTTTGAAAGTGTTGCGATGATGTTTGGAAGTTGTTTAGTTTAGGCCTCAGTGTTAAACTTTAGGGATTAAAATTAATACTGTGAATGAAATATAAAACCCTGAGGAAACTGGTGACCGGAAAAAAGCTCAAACGATAAAAGCGTACATGAAAATTCCTCACAGAAAATACCCCACATGGAAAAATAAACACACGGAAAATTGCGCACAAGGATAAATGCCCACACGAAAAAGATTATGAATCAAGGTTAATTTTTAACGGAATGCAAGTTTGATTGATGTCTTGCATTACTAACTTTTTAGTTTCCACTTGTAAAATGCGCGTTTGATTTATTCTTATGCATTCATAGAGTTTGCATTCACTTTTTTGGGGGGTCTTTTTGTTAATTTAAGTTAAATTTTTTGTAATTTTTAGTGTCATTTTATGAATAATTTTTCGACACATTTTAGGTAATCAAAATCCTGGCCCTCGTACGACATAACCAATGTTTACAAGTGCTTAGGGTTCAAATAAAGTACAAAAATATATCAAAATATAGTTATATTTAATGGTTGTTATACATTTAAGTTGGATTTACATGCTGGTGTAGTTTTATAAGTAGGCTACATACTACATAATATAAAATAAAGACTTTTACTCTAAAAGTTTTAAACTGGAAGTCGACATTTTAATACGAAGTGTTGAATCTTAGGGACCCAATATCAATATTTCTACTTTCTCGCTACCTTACAGGTAGAGCAAGTATTGTGATCTTAAAAAAAAAATAGAACTCAAGATTTTGATGAATGTCGACGTTTCACGATCCTCCGAATCAGAAAAAATTGTTTTCGCAATGCCGTTCGTCTGTCTGTCAATCTGTACCTCGGGCTAGAGCCTAAACTATTTTACTGATTGGGCTGACTCGGTATCTAGTGTTTTCATACGTTTACCCCGAATACATTTTGTAATTTGATATCCAACTCTAAAATTAAAGGTAGTTTATAAGTAAGTCTCTCAAGAAGTCGATGTTTTCCCTTTAACCTCTTAGGGTAAGTTTTTGTACAACACAGGGGTGAATCCAGGATTTTCGTGAGGGCGGGAGGGACGTGTGTGCTCCCATTGGGATCGAGTCGAGGGGTGGGGGCTTCAAGAACTTTTGACATAAAAATACTTGAAACTTTGAGAGAAAATTTTCGAGTATATTTTCAGTGTAACGCTAAACTTGAGAATAATTCTCTAATGAAGGGTATAACACGAAATTTGCTATTACTATTGAAATTTATTAAAAGTAAATAATAACATATTTAGTGATTATTAAGAGGGAAATAAGTTTAAACATTATACCAATTATTACGTTATGTGTGTGGTATTATTCAAAGATGTTGTTTAAATCACGTTATTTAAAAATAATTTATTTTAAAGATATTTATTTATTATTAATAATTGAAATAATAATAGTAAATATGATAAAATAAATTTAAACCTAAACAATGTTTGTGCAACAAAGTTAGATACACACAACTTAAATTTGGGTGGTTGTGCAACAAAGTTAGATACACACAACTTAAATTTGGGTGGTTTCATTAATGTCCATTTTCACCATTTTAATACTTAATGTGATAGTTTTAAGTATTGATAATAATTACCGTATATTAATCGTTTAATAATATTACCAACAACAATTTAAAAAATGAAATCTGGTTTGTGAGATAGTATTACGTGATTATAAAACTAGTAATGACTTTAACATTGGTTCAATTTCCTGAAGGGGGCAACCCCCCCTCCCCCTCTTGGATCCACCTCTGTTACAGCAATGACTTATCTCTCTCATTTTATACTCAATTGTCAATAATTACCTATTTTATTGGTCAAAATTTATAAAAGAGAAATTTAATAGCAATGCGATAACCATAAGATGTGCATCTCCTAATAAAATGTCGAATATTTTAACCGGAAGTCAAGTTTTTAATACGAAGTTTTGACCTTTGGAGACCAATTATCGATATTTTTATTGGTCCAGATGTACAAATGAAGACGTTAATTCTTTAGAAATAAAATTATAAAATTTAAAATCGTGAGTCAAAAAAGTGTTTGTAATTATGGCACAATTTGTTCTCGGGTTCGCTAGTGTATATTATATTACGAATTTTGAGTAAATATTTACATTTTTAAACGCTAGAGCGAGAAAGTCAGTGCGTAGGTCCATACTATTTATTTTTATAGTGACATACATACCACAGATACCAATTTGGAACAAAATCATTTGAGACGCTTTCAAAATATTTCGAATTTTCTAAAATTTCTCATCAGTATATTTCCCTTCTACTAATTTTCACCCAAAACCAAACAAAAGGTGTTGTCTCACTTATTTGGGAGGTTAAACATAGTCTATACATCAATTTCAATCAAAATCGTTAAAGCAATTTTCGAAATTGAAATTCAAAAAAAGCATTCATCACCCTTAATTTGTGGGCTAGGGTGAAAACGAAAGAAAAAAAATTCGAAAGTATAAACTTGTAAAAATTAAATATTAAGTTTGAGCACATACACAGACAGACAGACAAGGAGACTGACAGAATTGTAAAATGCAGTTTTTTTCTTGTTCAATTTTTTCATTTCGATTTCGATTTTTTCACGATTACAATACTTTCTCTTTTGATGATAAAGTAAAAATGAATGGGGGCATTTGTCTCTATGGACATTTTTCCACGTGATCACTTTTAGTGTGAGCTTTTTTCCATGAGCATTTTCCGTTTGAATATTTTTCATGTGGGCATTTTTCCGTGTGGGCTTTTTTCCTGTGAACATTTATGGTTGTGGGCATTTTTCCGTGTGGGCTTTTTCCCTGTGAGCATTTATGGTTGTGGGTTTTTTTCTGTGCGGAGTTTTTGTGTGCACTTCTTAACACTTGCGCTTATTTCCTAGAATCGAAGAAACTTATTTCAACTTCTTTCTTGCAACTCGGCCGTATTCACAATGATCTCGACCAAGGTAGCATACACCCGCAACTGTTAGTAACTTCTCTAATAAATGTCAAACTCACTCTGGTTTTCCGATGATGGAGAGTTCGGTATTCGAATCTCGGACAGATGTACTGACAGTGTTTCCTTACTCACTTCAGTAGCCGCGTGGTCTAACGCACTTCTTTCGTTTTGGGCTAGGCTGCCGAAGACGGGAAGATCGGGATTCGACTGCAGTCGGGTTCACTGAGGGTTTTTCCCCTAAATAGTTTTCCACTCTCCCTCCACGCAAATTCAGGTGCACTCTAAACTAAACTTCCTAATTCCCAGCACATTGGGCGTACAACCCTAATGGGCAGTAAGATACGGTGCTAAAAGAAAGTTTTTCTTGGTGGTTTCACTCTCTCTCCACGCAAATACAGACACATTTCATCTCAACTTTACTTTACTCACCCCTAAAGCATTATCGTAGTTAATATTGGTGAATAACCCGGACCTGTGCTAAGATGCGGTGAAAAAAAAAGAGGTAGGCCATTTTGATTATTTTATTAGACATGTATAACGTGCAATTTCTGAACCAACAAGATCAACACGACTTACAAACCAGTTTACAATCTCTAGAACTGGCCCACCACCTATTTCCCCGGCATTTAATTCGTCTTTCTTGAAAGGGGAACCCCCAATTCCACACCAACGATAAATGTTTCGGACATGCCTGAAGGGAACTAGAAAGCCTTCGGTCAGAAGGTAGATGCGCTACCGACCTAAATAAGCTGTTGGGTTAGAAATATAGTATTTCAATTTCTTTAATATTCCTTTCGGCACCTCATCTTACTAACCGTTAGGGTTGTACGCTTTCCTAATAATTAAAAACCATCCAAAATCCGGATGGTATGGAAGGGATGTAAGAACTCTCCTGAAGTTTACCTTGAAAGCTCCTACCTTTTCCTGATTACACTATGGTCCTTTTCCAAAGCCTACTCCATAGTGGAACTAAGCAAGGCGAGCTTGCTAACGTTCATGGTAGAAGAGCAATTGGGCAATCTGAACTATTGATCAAATTAGATCGAATTTAGACTTTTCTCTGAGACTTTCGAACTTAAGACTGCACGTGAGCACAAAATAAGCTATGATTAAAAACAATACTGGATTTGGCGGCCACATGGTCTACGACGTCACTCTCTCATTAGACTAGTAGAATGCCGATGATGGTGATATAAGGGTTTGATCCCAGTCTGGCGTACTGAGATTTTTCTCTCCTAAATGGTTATCTACTCTTCCTCCACGCAAATACTGGTACACTTCCTCTAAATTTAACCTTCCTAATCCCCAACACATAATGGTAATTAGTACATAGGCTTATAGCCAGAATGGCTAATAAGATGCGGCGCAAAAATAAATTATTAAACAAATAAACTTAATATAGAATAAACTGGGCCGAGATGAAAAGGGAAATAAAGAGAAAATGCATTCACATTCCTCTAGGCAGAATATGGAACACCACTCACATAGATAAATCCCGTGAATGCACCCAGTAGGGAGTTTTAACCATGACTCACGCTTCCAGGTCAAATAGGCCTGCCAGTTGAACACGCTGGCGCAAATCTTACTTTCTCTGTTGACGTAAAGATACCATCAATGTATTCAAAGTCTAAACTCAAGGGTATGATGATTGGCTTTTTTTTTCCAACGCCACCCCTAGGTGTGTTATTGGGGGGCGAACACTTGACCTAGCTCCAGGGTCATCATCGGGTATATTATCCGTGCGGCCATCAAAACGTCCCTGTGAGTATTCCGCCAGTGCTTGCATTAGTTTCTATCTGCCAGTACCGGTGACCATGTGGTTAAAGACGGATAAGTTGGGTTTTCAAGTGATGAGGTCAAGGTTTGAATCCTACCCGAGCGTATTGAATTTTATTTAGCTCGTTTCTTACACTCCCTCCACCCAAATGCGAACACACTTCTTCTAAATGCATTGCAACCCCTATGCAAATATCCCGGACGGTTGGTAAGACGCGCACGCATAATAAAATGTCTATAATAGTCGCATGGCTTGGGGTATCGTCCCTTGCGTGTCCGACCCTGTTTTGTGGTCGGAAGCTCGTGACCACAGTATCCCGCGCGTGAGGTTCTGCGGTCGTCTGGCCTGAGCCTCAGGTGGTATCCTGTCTGACATTTTTATCCAAGCCGAGTCCTACGCCGACGTTTCGAATCAAGGGCGCCGTCTCAAATTATTTCGCTGACATGTCGCTTATTAGGTCAGCGAGACGTTTTCTAGAACTATACAGTTTACGTCATGGGAAGGATCTTTTGGCGTACAGATCCTTACATTCTTTTTATTCATGATCGTTTTTCGTAAACATGATTATTAGTGACACCGACCAGTAATAGTTGAGTTTTTTTTACACTCCAGTGTCAGTTTTTGAGAAGTTTTAGACTTTTCTTTACATTCATTCGTGTTTCTATCTTGCGGCCTGGATCAGTTTTTAATTCAAACCATAACGGCTTGCTAGTCCTGTCGTAGCTTCTTAAGTCTTATAATCTATCTTAAGGCTAAGACAGGCACAACATCCAGTCCCCGGCCGTCAATCTATCAAAGTGAGAGAGTAACCCATATTTTCACCTATAATAAATTTTCGACCATGCCATATATTGAACCCGGGACCCTTAGCTCAGTAGGCATACAAGCTACCGACCGAGATAAGGTGTCGGAAGTTTTATACTAAATAAGAAATGTAAATAATGAACATATGTATTGTAAAACAAACGCATGCATGCATATATAGTATGATTAATATATTTATAATTATTAAATTCGTGTTCGTGTCATCATGGCGAATGACGTTCATTTCTGCAATAAACTAAACAAATATTGTGTTTTAGAGCAATAATAGACACCTTTAAAGCTTTTTTTTAGCGCCGCGTCTTACCACCCTTTCGGATTAGATGCTTGTATACTAATTGTGCTAACGGTTTTAGGGATGAGTACGGTTATATTTAGAGGAATCGTACCCACATTTGCATGGAGGAAGCGTGGAAAACCATTTTGGAAAAAAACCATCAGTACACCCGACCGAAATTTGCACCTCGTTCTCCTCATTATTAGCAGTCTAGTCTACTGCGAGAGTAGCGCGATAGATTATGATCCACTGAAATGGGTTTCAGCACCTTTTACGCTCTGTAAAATGTTGTGCGTACAGCTGAATGATGGAGAATCTTGGCAACTTATTTAGAAAGTCCAAAGATAAGTGTAAACAAATATCCAGCTGGGTGACCTGGTGGTCTAGGGGTAAGGTGTCAGACTTCTGTGCTGGTGGCCGGGGTTCAATCCTCGGTTCCGGCACAGATTTATTTGATTACCAAACCCTTCCTACACCTCTGACAAGACATCTTGTGAATGTGTGGAATGCCAGGTCACCACCGTGGTTCGGATTCCACGTTAAACTGTAGGTCCTTCATTTCATATCACAATCACCCTACCATTACACATTAGCGTAAGTGCGTATAACCCGAACGGGTAGTAAGACGCGGTGCTAATAATAATAATAATAATAATAATAAATATCCAGCTCACTTGGAATTTTTCCGAAGTGAAATCCTTAAGCCTACTGAACTATATTCCGTTGTTGGGATCTTGGGTTGAGGTGTAGTTCTAAGGGGTGCTTTATGATTAAAGTGAATATAAGTACACTACTTACAGACCAACTTAAATCTAGAACAGACACAACTACCAGCTGCAGTTTGTAAGGGTGGGCCCCAATTCGGTCGTGCTGGTAAACCCGGGACCCCTCAGTACAGGTGTATTACCGAAAAGTCAAGATATCAGACGAGCAGGTGCTAGTTATAAATTAACAAAACAATCAAGTGCTCCACTTGCGCCTAGGCATGGACTATTCAAGGTCACAACATGTGTCGGTGTGAGAAGGGAGGGGCTAGAGGTACTAACTATACAAAGTGTGGTTGTCAAGATTATTCCAGCCATATAGGGGTGGTGGGTGAGCAGTCGGATTGCTATAGGGGTGGGTGTTGTTAGGGGATGTGATTTATAGGGTGAAAGGCAGTGCCCATCTTCAGATCCACCCCAAATCGTGACCTCACTCACTTCGTCCCCTCCACCCCTATTCCGTTTTCCCTCGTCCTTGTCTGTAAGTAATTGAAGGGGAAAATATCGCACGCTTTCGTCCCCCCTCCAATCTTTGGGAGAGCTTTTCTTTTCTTAGAGTATCATTTACTCCTCTCTTTGCGTTTATGGTTTGTTTCTTGGGCCCGTTATCTACGTATTTGAGGTAGATGGAGATTTGATTATTGACTGCATTGCAGGTTAGTTTCACTAGTTCATTGGCGCTAGGAATGTGGACAAAAATATCGATATTTTGCTAAAATTAATATTTGTCCTTGGACACCAATATTTATTTACCCTCTAGGCTTACTTTTACTCAAATAGTAGCTACTTACGGCTGATTAAAAGTTCATTCTGCTTCATTCGGAAGTGAGATAATAATTACTTGGCCCTAATTTACAACATTATTATGCTATAATTATTTTTAAATATTAAAAAAATGTTCGCTAGAAATTCTATCATGATTTAAAAGAGGTATATTGCAAATTCTATCATTATTTTAAAAAGATATATTACAAATTTTATCATAATTTAAAAATAAAGAGTATGGAACTCCACATGGACTTTTTCGCTTTAGTATTTAAAAATGGTGATATTTACTCATAATTCGTAATATAATATACCCTAGCAAACCTAAGAACAAAAATTACACTATACATACGTAAAACATTTTTTGACTCACGGTTTTAAATGTTATAATTTTATTTTTAAATAATTAACGTCTTCATTTGTATATTTGGACCAATAAAAAATATCGATATTGAGTCCCCGAAGGTCAACAACTCGTATTAAAATTTTTGCTTTCGGTTAAAATAAAAATTGTTTTTTTATTGTTTATAATAAGTATAAAAATTCGAAGGACATCAGAGGAAAACATCAACATTTTTGTACTTTTGTACATAATATAAATTCGACACCTCGATACTGTTATCGATATTTTTCTTTCGTTACCACATTCCTAATTGGTGCGGACAGAACGATGGTAAGAACATTTTCTCCCGGGGTGTGGGGGGACCGCGCAAGGAGGGGCTTTTGTCACCCTCCCTTTCCTAGTCCAAAAGCTGGGCCGGTTTGCCCTCGCTGGGGAAATACAAGCTCGAATCTAGGCTGGCTGTACCGGGGGCTATTTTCTACTTATGAATTATCTCAATGGTTTTCTCATCGTCTCTCCACTCTAATGTGAGTGTTACCCTTATCGGTGGTCACGTGGAGTAAGGCGTCAATCTTGTCTAGTATACCTTGGAATCTGTGTGTACTGAGTGGATGATATTAATTATACTTAAAGACGCGTAAAATAAAGTAGATATTCTGACAAAAAATGTTATAGCCTGTAAAATAACTTGAGTTTGTTTAGTGAAACGTTCATTCCACTTTTATCCCTCATTAAGTTGAAGTCACCCGTAATAATATAAGCCAAAACATTAATATGTATTTAGTACTTGTGCTTAAACTTCCTTCGACAGGCAATAAAAGTATCCATACTGATATAAAAACATGTTATTTAATTTTATAGTAACGTGACTTCAGCCATTGTTAATTGCATTTGAATATATCGTTGAAGGTTAATTTGTTATTAAAGGGAGTAAAATAAATTGAAGTAACTTAGCGTGCAACTTGTTTTGTATAGCGAAGTCAAACATAAGTTTGTTATCGAAGGGAAATAACATCTTAGCTAGTAGTAGCACTGCAGTATTTTATTTTAAAGCGCTAATGATTTAATGGTTCTGTTGTGGTTTTTTTTTCTGTGAGGGGAAATCAAAGAGATCTCTACAAGGATTCACAAACTCGACAGTGATATGACATTTTAAAAATAAAAACGGTTTTTGTTTTTTTATAAATATGACATAAATACATGAATTTAAAAGACTGCACCAAGTTAAAAAATAAATTAAATTGTTGTCTTGTTTTTAAGCTTTTTACAATACTAGAAATTTCAGTGTAATTTTTCCCCCCTTAAAATTACATGTACAAAATACATTTTTGAGCACTTTATAGCGGACAACATGCACCAATATTGTCATTACAAATAAATGACTCTTTTTTTCCTTCTTCTAATATTATTATTATTATTTAATATTTTTAGTTAAAAATAAAACAAAAATCTATCATTATTACTGAGTGCCAGCGAGAGTATGTAATTGAGAGGTGAAAGAGGCAGCCAACTCCTGGAATTATCTTACCCTGGTATATTGCATGCAATTCAAAACAAATAGGAATTTACTGACAACTAAATGTGGACATATTTACGAGAGCTTGAAAAAAACAACTTATTTTTCTTTCAGGTAATAATAACCGGTTGCGACACCCGAACGGGTAGTAAGACGCGGTGCTAATAATAATAATAATAATAATAATAATAATAATAATAATAATAATAATAATAATAATAACTGAAAATAAAACCTTAGCATCTATTTACATTTCACGAACAGAATAAATGTTTTTGAACCGGAAACATAAAAATATCCTAATTGACTCCGTGGATAAGACCGCCAGTGAATCAATATATTGCTTCAAAACGTTCACGTTCACTTAATAAATTCAAAAATGTATTGGTGGGCACTTGGGGAAAGGCGCCAGTCTCTTGTATGGTGTACCAAAGATGGGGAGGAAGGGGTTCGAATCTTTTCCAGGCTTACCGATTCCTCACTCCTACTCCACCCATTATTGTAAATATTCGTATATCCCTGACATGGAGTACAAATATAAATAAAATAGTATGGTGGTGAATTAAGGAACTTAATAAAACCCTTACTGGAGATTTTAAAGAAAATCTCACGCAGTATAAATATAACTGAGATAACT
The DNA here is from genome assembly GCA_902151445.1 of Timema monikensis. Lineage (NCBI taxonomy): Eukaryota > Metazoa > Arthropoda > Insecta > Phasmatodea > Timematidae > Timema > Timema monikensis. The sequence goes on along the minus strand of CABFVZ010001763.1, from coordinate 28,122 downwards.
AAATGTTAGTCGAACTTATGGGATGAATCTATGAGAAAAAAACACGTTATGACTAGATAATCAAACATTTTTTCCTCTTTACATATTAAAAGTGCCCTTAAAATTGCCAATTGTAAAAAAATAATACTGAAATAACATCTTAGATACAGGATATGTCCCCCACCCTCCCAATACACCTTCCCTCAGATAAATGTGTGCATACGCCACTGGTCTGACCAACTCAAATATGAATTGAATTCGGTTGTCATCGAATACCGGCCCCGGAATGTGATAACGTGTGACGAGTCTGGCCACTGTTCTGTGACGTCAGAGCAGGACTACACTCGGTAGCCTTATATAGTAACAGGGTTTGTATGGAGATCAGACTTCACAACTCCCGAGGACGAACACAAAAATGTGGATAAATATCTCCTTAATTATGGTTCTTGTTCTGGGACTGCGTGCGTAAGGCGGGCCATTTTTAGAATTCCGGCTCAAGTTCAGGAATATATTATATTTACATGTTTTTCTAAATTAATATCCTCGGGTGTGTCCCGGGAATGTGTGAGAGATGTTCACTCGTTTTTAAGACTCTTTTTATTAAATAACTTAACTAGACCTGACATTATTTGTTCATTTGACACTTATTTTCACGCGAAATATGTATTTTTACTATGGTTTAAAAACTATTTGAGTGTTTTTACATTCATACAATTAATTGTTGCCCTCATTTTTATTTTTATAATATGGTTTACCAGACAGGTTAAAGCATACGATATTCTTATTTCTAATCGATTGTATTTATTTGCCTCTACGTGAGCCAAATTACAATAAGAGCCTATAACGGAACAGTTTAAAATAAACATATACGTAACATTTTCAAAAGTCACTCATTAGTAAACCACCTTTCCCTTCAAAAAACAAGACTAGAGTGTAGTTAATTAGGTAAAATATTTCTCATTTATCCATTTTGAACATCTTTAAACTTAAAAAAAAAAAAATACAGCTATAATTAAATCGCGCAGAGATATGACCTATAGGCTATAATATCCAAACAAGTTTGTTCAAAATCCATCAAAATGTTTCATCTGTAGCCCCAGTTACGGATGGACGGGCGGGCAGACAGCCAGACACATATAGGAACAGACAAAATTGTAAGGCCCACATTTTTAATTTAGGAGCACTTAAAACTTCAAGATCCATCAAATTATCAGGGACGACAATTTCAACGATTACAATTTTACATGAGACAATAATAAAACAGCCCAAGACTCGCCCACCACTATATCTAAACTATAACAAACCCATTAATATATCTAGTATTATCGAACATTAAGGGACATGTTTGTTAATACAGTAGTAACATTGCGTGACAGTCGCATCTCTTCGCACGGAATGAACAATCAAGCACCCATCGCTTCCGGAGATGAAGGTGCTAGCGACTGTAGGAACCGGCGCTTTCGCAACATTAATTATGATGTAGCCCTAGTCTTCCCCTTCCCCCGGATGTGGTTGCCGGCGAGAGTTGTTGACTCACGTGTGAGGAGGAACATCGCCAGACCACGACCTGTGTCGTGGCGTCGCGCGTTATATGGGGCACGACGCCAGGCGTTGGACATTTTTTTAACAAGAGCCCACCAGGCTTTGGGAGTTCAAAGGGCGTGTCGTCGTGAATGTGTTTATTTTACAAATTTGGTTTTTATATTTATAAAATAATCTACGGTCCAAATATCTATCCATCAGGAAAGTTAGTTCATAACCTCGGTGTTCGATTGGGTATATTTTTTTATAGGAATGTCGCTTTGGGCTCACTAGGTATGGGGAGGTTGGGGCTTGAAACCCGGTTGGTTATGCTGAGAGTGTTTTTCCTAAACGGTTCCTTGCACTTTTCTCTCTTTATCCTACTTTATTTCTCTTTCATTCTTTCTTTTTTCTTTCTCTCTTCCTCGTTCTTATTGCTCTTCCTTTCTTTAATTCGTTTTCTCTAGCTTTCTCTCTTGTTCTCTACCTTTTACTCTTTTTCTTTCGTTCTTTCTCTTGTTCTCTCTCTCGTTCCCTCTTTAATTCTCTCCTACCCTTTTTCCCTCACGTAAGTACGAGTGTATTTCATCTAGATTGTCCCGTATTCACCCCCTCCGTATGAGGTTAATTAAAAGCGCAAATCCCGGACGGGTAGTAAGACACGGTGTACGAACCAGATACTCTTGCTGCAGGAGAGTGTTGTGTGTGAGCCCAGAAGAGGGAAGGCTCGACATTGCTGCAGGGCTGTGTTGTTTGTGAGCCCATAGGGAAGGCACGACATTGCTGCAGGACTGTGTTGTGTGTGAGGCCATAGGGAAGGCTCGACATTGCTGCAGGAGAGTGTTGTGTGTGAGCCCAGAGGGAAGGCTCGACATTGCTGCAGGACTGTGTTGTGTGTGAGCCCAGAAGAGGGAAGGCTCGACATTGCTGCAGGGCTGTGTTGTGTGCGATGCCCAGAGGGAAGGCTCGACATTGCTGCAGGACTGTGTTGTGTGTGAGCCCAGAGGGAAGGCTCGACATTGCTGCAGGGCTGTGTTGTGTGTGAGCCCAAAGGGAAGGCTTGACATTGCTGCAGGGCTGTGTTATGTGCGAGCCCAGAGGGAAGGCTCGACATTGCTGCAGGACTTTGTTGTGTGTGAGCCCAGAAGAGGGAAGGCTCGACATTGCTGCAGGGCTGTGTTGTGTGCGAGCCCAGAGGGAAGGCTTGACATTGCTGCAGGACTGGGTTGTGTGTGAGCCCAGAAGAGGGAAGGCTCGACATTGCTGCTTCGACATTGCTGCAGGGCTGTGTTGTTTGTGAGCCCAGAAGAGGGAAGGCTCGACATTGCTGCAGGACTGTGTTGTGTGCGAGCCCAGAAGAGGGAAGGCTCGACATTGCTGCAGGACTGTGTTGTGTGCGAGCCCAGAGGGAAGGCTCGACATTGCTGCAGGAGAGTGTTGTTTGTGAGCCCAGAGGGAATGCTCGACATTGCTGCAGGGCTGTGTTGTTTGTGAGCCCAGAAGAGGTAAGGCTCACGCCACTGGAAGCCGGCCTGGCCGCACTATAATTATCTCGACGGAGGATGTGTGTATGATTCAATTCACCCCCTGAAGCTATTAAGCGGAAATTACTCTATTAAACTGTGCGACGTTTTAACAACGGCCGCCCGTCCATTCGGTAACTTTCCAATAACAGAGGTGACAGGTGCGAGGCAAATTAAAGTTACGCTGTTATATAAAAAATATCCGACTAAATATAGATTGGTTTTGGAGCGAATGACCCGTTGAAATGCGCCCTAGAGGTAAGGACATTTTGTTGTGTGCTTCGCGTCTCACTACCCATCCGGACTAGACGCACATTTAAACCAGTAGGACAGAGAGAGGCGGTGTTTATAGGGAATTAGCATGGAGGGAGATTGGAAAATAATTTAGGAAATAAATACCTCAGTGCACGCGTTCGAGAAATGAACCCTGACCTTCCCGTTTACAGTAAACCAGATAAGATGAGACTGACGCATTTATCCACGATTCCACTGGTATGGATTTTAACTCTTTTATAATCAAATATATTTTGAATATGAAGCTCGTCTCCAAAAACTTTAAAAGCTTGTGAGCTCGATTTTTCCTTGAAAGATCGGGACTTTGTTCTGATATTGTTCGGATCCATTTGGTTTTTACATTGTCTCTCCAAGCGAATTGTGATGAATAGCATTAATACTAGCCTTTCTTTTAGTCCTAACTGAAAGCGTCATAAAATGCTAGTTTTTTAATTTTGGGGTTTTAATGTGCACTTTTAGAACCAACTGTTTATAATCAACACACAATTTATAACAAACTTTATCTTAAAATATAAATACATTTTCATAAACGCAACAAAAAACTTCTTTGAAACTTATAGCAATGGTTCCTAAAAATATAAAGGGTCCAAATATCAACGAAATTGGGAATTGTCAATAATTTATTCGGACACTGGCCGCATAGTCTAAGGCGTCATTCTAGTTTAAGACTAAATTGCCGAAGACGGGAAGATCGGGGTTTGAATCCCGTTCGGGTGTACTGAGGCTGGTTTTTCAGTCTCCAACCACGCAAATATGAGTCCACTTTCTTTAAATGCAACCTTCCACCTAGGGATGTGGAAGGTTGCATATATAACCGGCCACTTCGTGAATTGGTTTTATCCTTCGCAGATTTGTCAACTGGTCCAGTCAAATCGCGAAATATTGATGAGTGGAAATTTGTATTGGCATTCTGGCCAGTCAAAGAGCGAATTGACCACGACAGCTCGACCACTGCCCAAATTGCCACCTTAAAAAACACAAGTCACCACATAATATCTGTATTTTTTTATCCTGTCAGGATTATGATTGTAGGCGTTGCGTCAACTGGATCAAATGACACACTGCCGACGGTTCCCGTCCATTTATAAAGTAGGTTATGAATGAAATACAAACCACGCCCCCTTCTCTTTCCCCTAACTTCTCCGACAACAATCGCCTCTTGTCGAACAATGCCTTCATTATTCAAATGGTTCGGATCCTATCATTGTGCGGTATGAAATTACACCAATAATTAGTGCAATCACTCGACTTCCTCAAGCGTATACAGGATGTGTTTTACAGGGGAAATATTGAGGAAATCATTCTTTTGAAATTAACAAAAAATGTATAGTCCATCCACGAATTTTGGAACTTTTTCGGGATGGGACGTCGAATCACTCGGTTTTTGAGAGTTTTGAGATTCGTAAACATTTCGAAAAAAATCTCGAATACAATATTATAAAGACCTTGACTTTAAAAGCTAATTTTAAAAGTAACTTCATAGTCTTCTAGTTGGGATAGTAAAAAATTAACACAAAAAAGAACAAAATTATATCAATTTAACTAAGCTACTAAAAAAACCGTTCTTTGTTATTTATGACGTAATATATCTTACAAACAAAATATAATTTGTCATTGGCACTAAGTGTTAAAACAACATGTTTTAGATTACATTTTTTCAGCTTAATTATAACTATACATTTTTAAATATTCGAGGTTTCGAATTTGGATTCGAGATTAGAAAAAAAAGAAAAAAAATTAAGAATCGGATTTGAGAACTATAGAATTAGATCCATCCCTTAAACTCTCTTTTACAATTGTAATGTTTACTACCTACATGCACAATACACCAGGCTATCTGGTTATTTGACAGTTTTAGCCATATATATTACATAACATAAATATGTGTAAGTTACTAACGAATATACGCATTATACTGCTATTTAAACAGCTTTAGTATTCTCGTGGTGGGTAGGCTGGGGAGCATAGTTGCCACATAGCGGGAGTTTGCGTGTTACTACTATTATTATTATTAGCACCGCGTCTTACTACCCGTTCGGGTTATACGCACTTACGCTAATGTGTAATGGTTGGGTGATTGTGAGATGAAATGAAGGACCTACAGTTTAACGTGGAATCCGAACCACGTGTTACTACTATGCAAGCATACTCACTGTCAAGAAACCTGTCAATGTGTATAGCTTGCTTTGACAACCACCCTTCACGGATTGGTTGAGCATGTGACGAGCCTCCACTTCCCACTCCGGCTGCGTCAACCTCAATCTTAAAGCAGTTTAAAACGCAGTACAGAGCGTGTATAAAGCCCTGTTTAGAAAGTCCTAGTGTGTGGGGGATGGAGTATTAATCCACCCGCACCCGGTAGCACGCGTTCAAAGGCGTTAATTTCATATTTTGTTCTTCTTCTCCACGTCTCATTATTCGTTCAGGATATTAATTAATTACCAGGGCCCAGATTTTAATTACCTAAAAAGTGTCAAAAAATTACCAAAGAATTGACACTAAAACTTTTATAAAATAAATTTAAAATTGTAAAAAATAAAGACATATGTGGACGGAAACTCGAAATGAATCCATAAAAATAAAATCAAACGCTCACTTCACAAGTGGAAACTAAAATGTATCAATGAAATAAAAAACCTTTTGTACAACTAAAATGTTCCGTATCTCAAATACTAGTTGCGGAAATATTATCAAAATTAGAAATTTCAGCTTATGTAAAGTACGCTCAAAGTCATTTTTATGAAGAAATGAGGATTTCAATTTTGTTTGTAATGTTAAATAGTGCCTATATATGAAATTTAATCAACATTTTTATAGCTAATTTTGATTAGAGATTGGTCGATACCAGTCTTTTTTTTTTCGATACTCGATACTAATACCGATATTACAATTTTCTCACGATACTCAATATCGAAATTAAAGTCGTTACCAACCCATTAGATAGGATTAACCTCACTGACATTAATTTGTTTTAATATTGTATAATTTATGCACTATGTTAAGATAAGACACATAATTACCATACCACAATCATTAGCACTACTAGATATTTAAAGATGATTTACCAATATTATGCTATAACTATTAAATACTATTTTATACAAGTAACACGTAAATAAAACCAAGACAAATTTCTGAAATACATATATAGTTGTCCTTAATGTTTAAAGTGTTTTTAACTAAACTTCCTTTCTCAACTGCAAATTTTTGTTTAGGAAAACCAACATTTTAACTGTCTCAGTCTCTTTCTCTTTTGGTCACAGATAATACCTGCTATGCTGAACAGCCTCTCGGAGAAAACAGGGGCAGGGGGAACACAAAATACTTTATTGCAAGCTGTCTGAGATTCGGGTAAATGATTCGGTCTTTCCAGTAACTGAAAATATTAGCACAAGGTGGCAGTATGGGTTTGTTTAAAAAAGTTGTAACCTCCTCCTCTGCATTTATTGGGTCAGTTGTTGGGGCGGTTTTCAGCAGCCGAGTAGTAGTACTCACTACTATGTCGACTCTACATCACCGCCGCAGTTTTTGATGGATTATCGCCAAGCTTTTTTTGTTTTTCATATTGTAGAATACCATTTAAGTGTGGCGATAATACAATCCTTGTATTTTATTGCCGTGGGCTAGCAAACATATCTTGAACCGATTTCTTTGCGATTTCTTCTATTTTCGCGAAAGATTTTTTGAGATATTTATATTTTTCGATACTCGAAACTATTTTTAGTCACCCACTCCATACTCGATACCCCCAAGTATCTATAGTACCGAGGCAGACAACATCACAAAAAATAAAAACTTTTTCATGTTCAGAGGGTGATGAAACGTCAACATCTCGAATTATAATTTTTTTACTATCACAATACTTTCACTTCCCGAAGAGTGCGAGAAAGTAAAAATATTGCAAGTAACACTCTGTTAATTACGCTAATATAATCAAGATGAAGATACAATTTAAAGGAAATCTACCCACATTTGCGTGGAAAGAGAGTGAAACCTGTTACCCGGATGAGATTCGAACCCTGACATCCCCGTCACCAGCAAACCAAACATTATGCGTCTGACGGTCTAGCCGGCGTGTCCGTCGGTGCAGTCGTTATATAATTAACTTGGCAGATGCTCTGAACTATTTTATCATCCTTTAATATAATTATTTGCTTATATGATGTATTCGTGTTTTAAACATTATGACTTGTAAATATATTTTGAGGCCTTTGAAACAATGACATTTTTTTGTTGTAAATTATTTACTTGTTTATTTTTGTTATTGGAATTTACTCCTAACTTTCAACTGCATCTTTCTTTACAGACCCGCATCGGTGGCGTAGTTTGCTAACGCGCTAGTCGTGTTGAGCTCGACTACTGAGGACGGGGAGATCGAGGTTCGAATCTCGGTCGGGTGAACTGGGGGGGTTCCTAAATGATTTTCCACTCTCCCTCCACGCAAATGTGGGTTCACTTCCTCTAATTCAACCTTCCTAATTCCTAATCTATTAGCGTAATTAGTACTTAAAGCATATAACCTGAACGGGTAGTAAGACGCGGTGCTAAATAGTAGTAGTATTCTTTACAGTAGGACTTTGGTATCAATCAATTTATAAAAGATACATTTTAATGATAAAATTGATAACATTTTACTATTTTATTTGTGTTAGTGATATAAAAAGCGAAAACTGCAGTTAACACGGCTGGACGTATGAATACGTGAAGCCCTACCAATTAAAATTGAAGCGTAGTTTCCACCCCACGAGTGTAAACTCAAATTTATAAGAGTTCGGTCACTCTTTCTTTCTCTCTCTGTATTTCTCTTGGTTGACCCCAATTATTTAATTAATTGATGAATGGTCCAACTACTCGAATGAAAAAACAACTGAGTGGAACTGGTTCGAGTGGATCAAGAAGTAATTGCCCGCATCAGTGACATGGGAAACAGGCCGAGACTAAGCCACGGTCGGCTAACTGTCATCTTACCAACCTCGTGGACACAGGGAATGGAGGCCGGTTGTGGGTCTGGGAGACGCTGGGTCGAGCCCAGTATTTTCCTTCCTGCATCTTACTACCCGTCCGGACTAGCCGCACATCTAGCTCTACATTACACTAATAGAGTAGGGAGGAAGAACTGTATCAGTGTTTGCGTGTACGGGAAGGATAAATCCATCTATGCAACACACCTTACAAACTCCCAGGATTCGAACCCCGAAAAATCTCGTCACTTGTGAACCAGACAAGGGGAGACTTTGTCCGATGGTGCTGGTTTTGATCCCAACTTCGAAAAAAAAACTAAAAAAACTGGTGTGTTTGTATAGCATACGACTTAAAGAAGGCTTATAAGATAAAAAATAACCTTGATTTGAATTGAAACTAATGAGTTTTACACTACCGGTACGTACTGTGTTTGTTTCTAAACTTTGTACAATACCTTTTCTGGACTGGTACAGACTAACCGATAACACGAACACTAAACAGAGCACTGGTTCCCAAATTGTGGGTCGTGGGCACTGTGATTCTGTGTCGCTAAAATTGTAGGCAAAACTTTACCTCATTTGTTCAATAGAACACGATTTGTCAAGTGAATGTAGAAATGTTTTATTTCTTCACGAAACAAGGTAGCTGCACTTCTATTTACAAGTCCGGTCTGACTATCTAGACCTGTCCAATAGAGCAGTGAAATACACTATACCGTTCAACGCCAGAGCTCATATTAGGTGTTTGTGGCGTTTTAAATATATATAAAAATATTGATAGACGTTGGAACTTAACCAAGCTTGAAAATAGCGTTGTTTTATCCAAACATGGTTTCACAATACGAATCCAAATAAAATCATTCGTCTCACTATTAGTGTACTAACTATCTAATTAGTCCGATTGCTTAGCTCAGCCAATAGCCTGTCTACTCACTAAGCTAAGGGCCGTGGGTTTGAATCCTGGCATGGCTGAAAACTTTATCAATGGTGAAATGTGGTTTTACTCTTTCATAGTGCTGAATTAACGGTTGAGGGCTGAATGTTGTGCCTGTCCTAGATTTAAGTTAGTATATAGGTTTTGGGTTGATATACTCAGTTGGTTTAGAAAGTTCTAGTTAAATTTAGATAGAAAAACAATCCCTTTGCACAGATTAAGACTGATAAATTAAAAAATAACTATTTTCTTCATAATGCTTATCTTATTTCTTATATTTATGACATTTTGTACAAGAAAGAAAACATGACATTTAAAAATCTTCTTAAGTCACCAAATCTGAATTTAAGTGGGAACCATTGAAGTAGAATGTTTATATTTTTGTGATAATAATTACTGATAAAAGGAGCATAGAGCGTTGAATGTTATCCCAGCCAGACGATGTTTGACCACGAACTGGTTTAGATCTTTGATGGAACCATTTCTATTGTAGGGGAACGTATTTAAATAAATAGTATTACAAATGTTGGTTTTCTTTAGATAATGTTTATATAATGATTGTGAGCCAGTATCTTGATAATGATCAACATAGTGTTGCACAACATAAACAGAACTTTCTTGACTATTTCCTCCTTAGTCGAGTGCGCCAAGGTATACATTATCTCGGGGATTGGGTTTGTTTCCTTGTTTGGGACTTTATAAGGAGCTTTATCTTACATTATATAGTGATTCAGGGTACACCATGACCAAGAGGTCTTGGACGCTATCAGCCCACACTTTATTTATGTAATATATTATTTGGACTCAATAGAGATCAAGCCCAAGTCCTTATGACTTGTCACTGGCCCTCTTAGTCACTAAACTATGGGAACTGGACCCAACACAAAATAAAGGAATATTTTCAACCGTGCCCAGTTGTTCTACAGTAGCCCCGTGGCTTCTTTGGTGCTGACTGACAGCTGACTGCTTTGAAAAGTTACCAGACCAAATTATATATCCCTACGTCAAGCCATATGATCTGCAAAAACATGTTGCTGTTGCTTCTAACAGTCAAAATTTAGGTATATAGCCTACCTCAATGTTGACTGTCAGAAGTCAACTGTGAGCTGTCAGTCAGCACCAAAGAAGCCATGGGGCTACTGTATGTGCTTGTGTGTGAGGAGGGAAGAACTTTTCTATCTACAGCGGCTCATGGACGAAGTCCCCAACAGGAAGTATTAAAGATCGTGTTTTTCACATAAAATATCGTTAGAAGTAACTTAAAGTTGAAAAAAAAATTGGGGTTTTATGTGTTTTAAATTTTTAAGGCCCCCCAATAATCTACTAGCCTAGGCGTTGAAGAGGATTATCGAAACACATTAATAATTACACTTTCGGCACCAACACCTTCCTCTCATCGGTACGGCCGTGGGACGGACAACACAATTTTCCTAAAAACGACCCGTTTGGACCAATTTAGACAGGACTTTTGTTGCAGCCTCATTAAGTAAACGGGAGGTTGTTTAGACCAAGCGAAATAGTAGCTTACCCTCACTTTATTCATACAGTTTCTGATACACTTGTATAATAGATTTTTAAAAATGTTCTCCCAGCTATGGACATGAAACGTTGACCTTGGCCCTGAGGAAAATGGTGCACTAATCTAAATGGTTAATCCGGTGTTTCAATGTTACCTCTTATTTTAGAAATGTTTTGACTGTCCTCATTTGTATTCGATGCTGTATCTAAAAAGTAGTAGTTGTATTTGGAGGGCTCATAAATCCTACTGTAATAATATGCACATCCAAGATAGTTCAATATGATGTCACACATCGTCACGTTATATTTAGAGCGTGGAATGTATGTTTCCTGCCTCCGCAATTTCCTATTGAAAGGGATCTCGACGGACTGACTGCTCGCTTGCAACCGCGGAAAGAGAACCAAGCCACGCCGAATTACTTTCAATTGTTTCATGGCCCTTTAAGTGGAAGTTATTAGCCGAGAAGTTGGAGCGAGAATGACCATGTAGACGTTTTCAATCAAGAATGCTATCCTCTTCTCTCCTCCCTCCACACTTTCTATGCATTAATGACTGTCAAATTACTTGATAAAACTTTAACAACAAGTAGTTGGCGTGAATTAAGAAGGAGGCATATAGGAACTACTATAGGCATATAGGAACTACTATAATTTCTACCTCTTACCCAAAAAATAGGGCACAGTGTAAGACACAAAACTATGGTTGCCCTAAACCAAAAATGATAAATTAGAACACATTGAGTAGAAAATGATATTGAAATATTTTTTTTTGCTAGTCTTTATTAAAAATTATTTGACCAAAATAAATATTAGAGTACTCTAGAAATTCTCGAGTTAATACTTTTTAATTATTTTTTAACATAGTTTTTTTAAAGCCATTTTTAGATGTTGGGTTGCTCACACCAGGTCCCAAACTTTGGGGACATGTAATTTTTGGTTGGTACATAACAGACAATGCTCATGTGTAGATAAATTTAGTTCATGATCCACTGGTTGCAGAAACAATTTTTAAGGTCATTATTTGGTCATTTTTTTCCATTTTGGATTTTAAAATACAACTTCTTGGTTTGTTTCATTTTAGACTCCTTAGGCATTTTTAGGCATGTTTGAGTAGTTTATAGGCATTTTACCTTAAATAAGTATGGTTTTAAATGCGATAAATATTTTATAAATGCGTAAATACTCAAACATAACTAAACGTAGGTATTTACCATTTGAAAACAATATTGATGTGACAAAGGATAAAATAAGGGATTTGAATTTCAAAGAAGATGTAAAAACACTAAAAGGAAATCGTCTTTTATCTATTTGGAGTTGAACCCCGGCCTCTCAAATTAGATGTGCATACCACCGTGTGTTGGTGACGTCGACTGTTTATACACACCGTATAGATGTCAAGCCCATATAATCTGGTTTACTGATGAGTGGCTGCCGTTTACATTTCAGACGAGTATATTAGGGTCAATTTTCATAAAAATTTTATCATCTTCTTCTACGTAAATGCAGGTGAATTTCCCCTAAATCCTACCTTACTCATTCCTACCACAGTAAAGTAATTATTATAATGCGTGGAATTAAAACAGTCGTGAGACGCGATCCAAAAAAGGTTCAATAAATGTTATCGTATTGTCTAATCCTGTTTCTCCGCTAACCCAAGATCACAGCTTCTTAGACCATACGCATCAAAACAAGTTTTTGTCAAGCCGGCATGCATCCCGCCCGAAATCTCTGTATATTTAGGTTAGTAGAATAGGAAGTGGTAAGCTTTAATTCAAATAAAATGTTCACGCATTTGCCTTGAAGGAGGGTGAAAATCCATACAGGAAAAAACCCTCTACATCTGGCTAGGATTTGAACCCAGATCTCCCTGTCATCGGCAAATGAAACCAAACACGATTGACGTCTTAGTCCGCGCACTTATACGGGATATTAAAACAGTTACAAGGTTGATGCGCATCTGGAAAACATGGAAATTTGAATGTGTGTTTTTAAGTTGCTGTAATTTTCAAAAGTCGAAGTTGAAGAGCATAATATCATAACCCAGTGTGAATTCTTGTTTTTTTCCCCTTTGATGTCATTTTACAAAATTCACCGATACATTTGTCGTAGAAAACAATGAAAATAGAGCGATTTTATTTATAGCTTAGGGTATAAAAATCTGTAGTAATATTGTTTTTTAATCTGGAGAAGTCGGGGATTTTCAAAACTTAAAAAAGTGTATCAACCCAGGTTTATAATGTAATTTGTAGATTGGTTCAAAAGGTAATCTTCCTTGATCGTGTTTGTTTACTTTAAGGTTCTCTTGATTATTTAAGCTAGGATTACAAATACAATCATTGTATCTGATTCGGGAGGAAAGGCACACCTCGTTAAACTCGGTCACTGATACGAGCTTATTATTTAATAACCTTCAGCTAGTCAAAACAAACACATCTGTCCTTGAAGAACTGTTCTAGCTCAGACATACACAAAACAAGGCACTCCTATTCCTCCCCTCTCTCGACGGTCCAGACTGATCCGGTTTGAAATCATTTTGAGTGGCGAGTTTTGCCATCAAGCTAATCAGGATATGAGCCGAGCTTAGTGGAGTAAAGGGGTCTGTTAGGAGACGGGTATATCACTGCCCGCTATTTGTAAGCCGCGACGAGAGAATTAAGCGGGAGTGAAGTGAATGATTGCAGTTCAGTTCAAGACCTCTGTACGTGACCCGCGTGCGTGGTGTACTGGTGGGCGTGGCGCGTGGCTTGGAGCAGAGAGGGCGGGAACCGTTTCCAAGTGATCCGGCTCTTTCATGGCCTTGGAACAAAGAGGACAGGAACCGTTACTAAGTGATCCGGCTCTTTCTGGGCCTTGGAACAACGAGGACAGGAACCGTTACTAAGTGATCCGACTCTTTCTGGGCCTTGGAACAATGAGGACAAGAACCGTTACTAAGTGATCCGGCTCTTTCAGGAACTTGGAACAAAGAGTACAGGAACCGTTTCCAAGTGATCTGGCTCTTTCTGGGCCTTGTAACAATGAGGACAGGAACCGTTACTAAGTGATCCGGCTCTTTCTGGGCCTTGGAACAATGAGGACAGGAACCGTTACTAAGTGATCCGGCTCTTTCTGGACCTTGGAACAACGAGGACAGGAACCGTTACTAAGTGATCCGGCTCTTTCTGGGCCTTGGTACAATGATGGCAGGAACCGTTACTAAGTTATTCGGCTCTTTCTGGGCCTTGGAACAACTAGGACAGGAACCGTTACTAAGTGATCCGGCTCTTTCAGGACCTTGGAACAAAGAGTACAGGAACCGTTTCCAAGTGATCTGGCTCTTTCATGGCCTTGGAACGAGGACAGGAACCGTTACTAAGTGATCCGGCTCTTTCTGGGCCTTGGAACAATGAGGACAGGAACCGTTACTAAGTGATCCGGCTCTTTCTGGGCCTTAGAACAATGAGGACAGGAACCGTTACTAAGTGATTAGGCTCTTTCTGGACCTTGGAACAACGAGGACAGGAACCGTTACTAAGTGATCCGTCTCTTTCTGGGCCTTAGAACAATGAGGGCAGGAACCGTTACTAAGTGATTCGGCTCTTTCTGGGCCTTGTACCAACGAGGACAGGAACCGTTACTAAGTGATCCGGATCTTTCTGGATCTTGGAACGAGGACAGGAACCGTTACTAAGTGATCCGGCTCTTTCTGGGCCTTGGAACAACGAAGACAGGAACCGATACTAAATAATGGACGTTTCTCTTTTATCTGGGAACATCAAGGACCGGAACCGCTATTAAATAGTGCGAGAGGTATAAAATAATCATAAAGATGTATAGAAAAGTATATCAGAAGGATACAATTCCACGATTTTTCTTTCGATCTGCTACGTGCTGTTATCGATGATGTTCTTTCCATACGAGTACTGCACCAGTACTTTTCTTTCAATAAGCTTTAAATTAGTACAGTATCGATATTTTTCTTTTGATACCACATCCATAATTGTGAGAGCTGGCAAAAGTAAATTTTACCTTTCCATCTTCCATAACGCCATATAACAATGGTCCGTGCCATTTTCATACTCACACATCTATGAGACTTCAAGTATTCCTGAAAGCTGACAGCAGTAACTTCTCCATTTCCTCCGTCCATGACGCCACATCACAATGGTACGTGTTATCCCATACTCACACATCTATGAGACTTAAAATAATTCCTGAAAGTTGACAGCAGCAGTAACTTCTCCATTTCCTCCATCCATAACATCACAATGGTACGTATTATCTCATACTCGCACATCCATGAGACTTGTTCAATTACACGATTCCACTGCTCCCGTCCTTCTTTTCATCCCCCTTGGCCTACTTTCTTGGCCTGATTTTTTTCTTTCTGAAGGGAAAAAAAAATCTGTCTCGTCATTTCTCTAGTCGTACACTCTTGCCAACAAAATACACTATAACCGTTTCTCTCACTACAGAGCTAGACAGAATTGCTTAAGCAGATACTGGAATCTGTATTTTCGCCATTTTATATTGAGGATTGAACTTGCTCTAGGACCGTATCGAGGGAGGGGGTCAAATCTCCTATAAAATATTGTTGGTAATGTAATTTTGTGCTAATTGACATTGTCCAGCCTCGAATTATATTAGTTATTGGTCTTATAAAGTTCCTAACACAAATAACCCAATCTTTGTTTTAGATAAGCCCTTTTTATTGCTCTGAGAAGGCTTCACTGTTTAAAAACCTTTTTGACATCTGTTGGGAACGTCATCACTAGACGCTTTAGTCAACTCTTTTAATCTCAAAACTCCTNCCCCTTAAAAAAACCCAATCCCCACCACACAATAAGCATCTGAGTAAGGAAGGCACTTGTGTTTCGAGTCTGATGGTTCAGAAAAAAGGCACACAACACTACTATGACAAATGTGTCCCTCCAGAGTTTGTAATCATGTTGCAACATCAAGTGCTGCATATCACACAAAACGTGTGTATCATATCGTATCCGCTCACTTGGCACGTATGTTGCGTATTCGTTAGCTCTACGAAGACGACAGCGAACAACTTGTCCACCGCCTCCAAATTTGGGTCTGTTGGGCGTAAACTGGTTCGTCCTTGGGACCCGCTTGAGCCTTCGTAAAGAGTCGGATCACCTTCTAGAGCGTGTAAATCAGTTGTGGTGTCGTCTTACAACCCATTCGGTCTATACGCTTACATGTTAATTACACTAAATATGGAGGGATAAGGAAGGCACACTTTAGAGGTATATACCCATATTCACTTGAAGGGATAGTGGGAAAAGTAATAGGAAAATAAAACTGATCACTCGACCGGGATTCTAACCGGGGCCTACATTAGCTATCGGGCCTGCATGCTACTGGTGTGACGTCACAGAGAGAGGCGGTCGACTGCCTCTCCGCTTCTTTAGTTAGCATGGCGTTCACTCGTAGCGACCATCTAAAACTTTTAATTTTTACAAGTAATGTTATGACTTAGGGGTTTATCATTGAGATAGCGTTATTCTGCAGCATTCTTACTTGAATATAACAGTGATATAATGAAATTTACACATAACCTAGCCTAAACCATACATTTCAAATAATGTAACAAAACATCATAGCTCTGGCGTTTACAGATATAATTTACTAAAACTAATTCCTAATAATGTGTCAGTTAAGTTACTTATATTTTCGAATTAAGAAGCTTTGAGTAATAGTCTAGACTGTAAGTCTTATCACAAACAAACAATGTAGGCTATTACAAATTTTTCATTTCGTTATAGATGACAACACGTAAATTTGATACATAATAATTTTATGTAAGGCAGTCAAATATTGCAAAGCTATTATACGAAGGCAACTTTATACAAACAACTCTTTTACTTTCCTTTTTCATTTTTTTTTTCTGATGGCTTAGTCGGGTTTTTTGCAGGTTCAGATTAATCTTTCAGGTTTTGCCATTTTCTTTAAGCAAATCCTATATACTGTAAATGTTTTATGAAATATATTTGATGTATTGTCTAAGAAAAAGAAACTGTCAACGAAGCATAGGGAAAGTTGTTTCAGAGAAAATGCTCCATTATTAGCGTTGAGAGAGGATGGTAAACACTACAATAAATAATCTGGGACTCGCGCGGTGGGTACGTGGACAAAAGGCATCGTTCTTGTCTTATCTGAGTCACTGGTGACATGGAGGTCGAGGTTTGAATCTCGACTGGATATACTGAAGGGATTTTTGGTAAATGGTTTCCCAAACTTCCTCCAAGTAAATGTAGTTCCTCTAATCAGATGTATAACTTAGGGGGAGAATGATAGTGGAGGTGTAATGAGTGGGTGCTGCCTCCGGAAAAATGAAGAAAGCACAAATTTTCGAAAATTAGTTCGATGTCTAGGATATTATTAAACCGTTTTTCACTGTTGCAAGTATTAACTACTAAAGATACATTTTTGTTTAAATGACATTGCTAAGGTTAAGTTAAAGTTAATAAGTTTGATCGTCACTTCCATGGGTAGATTACTGAGCTACAAAATAAGTATGGTTTCTGGCTCCAAATCACTTCTTCCTCGCCTCCACCCTATTAGTATAAATATGCCTGTAGAAACAACACATCTGTACCTCCCAATGAACCTGACCAAGATTCACACCTTGACATTCCTGCCATTGGCAATCCAGTCCCTTGCAAACTTAACTCCTTAGACCATGCGACCAGTGATGCGCGTCTGTGGCATGGTTTCAACGGGTGTGCCGTGAGAGTTTAGGGGAATACAAAAAATAAGCGAGAAAAAAATGTTGGGGCGTAGAAATTAATATTTTTAAATCTATAAACTATGTTATTATATGAAATAACACAATCATTAAAAAAAAAAGCCATTTGAACTTTTAAACAGAATCTTAATACTATTTTTTTAATAATGACATCTCTCCTTTAAAACAACTGTTGGTGTGCCTTGACATTTTTAGAACCTTGTTCAGAGTGCCGTGCCTTTAAAAAGGTTGTGAGCCGCTGGTTATACAAGGCGTCAATCTCTTGATAGATATTGGTTTCCCATTCTACCTCCACGCTAATGCGGGCTGAATCCCACCTTTCTCATCCCTAACACACTATCGTAATTAATATATTTGCTTATAACCCTAGCGGTTAGATGGAAGTGGTGAACATATAAATAAATACACTCTAGTATATCCAAGTCTGACTAACTTTAGTCTGACCTTAAAGCCCACAACTCGCTGGCTACTCCCCTCAGAGTGACATCACCGTTTAGAGACTGGCTCAACAGTTGTGTAATGGTCTGGCAGTATTTGCAAGCCTGGGGCTACACTTGTGTAATACATTTCTTTGAATGGATGCTAATCATGTCACACAATATTTACTAATCGACCATGAAACGTTAAAAATTTTGATAATCAAAATTGCTTCATAAATAAAGGAGGAAAAAACACTTATACCATTTGTTCTTAGAGCTTGTGTCATTTAAAAAATATTCTAGTGTACAGCTAAATAACGTTTTTTTTTTTGTTTTTTTTTGCAGGTTCAGATTAATCTTTCAGGTTTTGCCATTTTCTTTAAGCAAATCCTATATACTGTAAATGTTTCATGAAATATATTTGATGTATTGTCTAAAAGAAAAAGAAGCACTTCGGTTTGTTTATGACCGGTACTGTACGTTTAACATCTGGGTTGTTAACAACTTTACATAAGCCTACAATAGGAAGCCTCAGGAGGTTCATATCTCACTATGGTTTTTGCCTTTCCTGCTTTAACACCTAGTGGAGAATTAGATTTAGACCGCCACCGGCATTCGAACTAAAGTCTCCCTCTGAAGGGGCTTGGTCATAGTCTGAAGCACAATTAATAAACGGTCGAGAACATGGGCGAGGCTTAGGGTGTATGTTACATGTATCTTACAACTTGTAATTGTAACATCTAGTTACAGTATTGACTGTAGGAAACATATTTAACCTAACACCCAAGGGAAGAGGACGAGGAGGGGGAATGTTAAAACATAACATAAGCATATCACCTTACTTGTAAACTTCTGGTTCAATCTTACCGGTGTACGTTTATGTATGTGAGGGGTGTAAAAAGTCTGGACCGAACCTCGTCCTCCCAAGTGAATCAGGGGGGCTGACCGCTCGTCTCTTGACCTGTCAGTTATTTTTTCAATCCCATGAGGAAAAAAAGGATGAAAAGAGTAAACCAGAGAAACTACATACGTCGCATGTCCTCGGAAATAATTAATATACTTCTATGTAAGGAAGAAGAGTACATGCAGCCAGTGCAACTATAGAATTTAATCCACGACATGTCACACATTAACCACGTGACCAAACCTTCAAGCAAACAACAGTTTTTTTTAAAATTAGGTGTTTGCCTTTGCAGAACTGGAACAGAACGATTGATAAGGTATATCCCTGTTTCATTCGGCCAGAACGTAATTCTTTCTGGTGCGGCTGCGACCTTTCTATAAAGGACATACATTCTACGTGTTGTTTTTACTGTATTTTTTAATCGCCTATAGTAGAATTATCTTCAGGTTGGAATATGCAAATTTCTTAGTCTCATGTCTAAGCTAGGGTCTACGACTTATGCGAGAAAGGTCGCAGACTACTTACATTTTTACGCCTTGGATGGTGAAGACTTGACAACATTCTATAGTAGGTACTCTGCCATGTAGGCTTATAAAGTTGCGTTTTTAAAAACAGAAAGAATCATTTTGGGGTCAGTCATCCAGAGAAAGATATAAAATTAGAGAATAACTGAAAAGAAACAAATAGATCAGGAAAGTCCATGTTGTACTGAGAAACGAAGGGTTAAATTTTGTGCAAATGTTTGTATGTGTTTCTAAATTTCGATAACTCTGCTTTTTACTCTAAATTGATCGTTTCTTTTTGGTTCGGCATTATTTAAAACTTAAGATAGGGGAGTAGGGAATGCGAGAAAAGGTAAGTGCTTTTGCACTTTTATAACAAAACATGTTTTTGGCCAAAATAAATAACAATATTTCTTAATGGTGTTAGGAAGAGAGTCTTGGATTGAATGTACCCTCATTTACGTGGAGAATGAGTAAGAGATCATTTAGTAAAGAAAAAAACACCCTCAGTACGTAAGGCAATGATTCGAATGCCGATTGACAACCTCGCCAGAAAGAAATTTAGATTAACCCGGCGAGATAAAGACTAGGTGAGCCTCCTTAGATTTCCAAGACTTGTGACCTCAGTGAAACATTATTACCTAGTCTTATCTGGCGGCAGTGTTCGAGATCTAAAGATGTTGATGAGTGGTTTTTGTGTGGGTTTTTAAATGAGACAAAACGTTAATTAGTTAAAATTACCTCTACAATCGCACTTAGTCAAGCAGGTCAGATATTTTATGCGAAATTATGTTTAAAAACTATGAGCCCCATGAGATGTGCATCAAGTTATTTTGAGAACCCGACCTCCTAAAGGCAAAAATCAAATATCTAGTAGTTCATAGCTAATCCACCATTAACTTGAAATACATTTAAAATCTTAGCACAGGAAGATAAAAAGTAAATAAATAAAAAACAAACTGCTGTATAAAAATGTAATTTACATGTAATATTTACTAAATAAAAAAAGGATATTTTAATCGAAATACAGAATAAGTTTTGTTGAGTAAAAATTCCTATGCATGATTCCCCTTAACGAGACGCAGCTGTGGGTACGTCGCGCGTACCGGACTCATGTGAATTGTACACTCCCCAAGGAGGACAAGATCATTTGATTGATACACAGAGCACAACTTCTTTTCAGANACCAGTTCGGGTTTACTCACTCGTTAGCTACTTCAGTAGATTAGGAATGAGGGAGATACAATTTTACAGCAAATGCACCCGAAATGTTCGTGGAGAAAGATACACTTCCTTTAGATCCTACCTTTCTCATTATATCCCGTCTACATCAGTAACTACTTTTAGAGCCCGGGATGCACATAAACAAATATTGTCGCCTTAATCTTAAGGTTAAGGATGAGGAGGGTAGTTTTTAAGTCACCTTAATTCACGTGGAAAATTGATTAAGAAACTACACTGAAATACACATTTGAAAGAAAAAAAAAACACGCTTATTGTACCCCTGCGAGGATTCTAAACCTGCCTATGATTAAATTGTCAACAAAGTGCAATGTAAGTCTTATAAAACAATACAATTGAATAGGAATATATATTTAAAACTATATTCTGTACCCTTAGTTTACTCTTAAAGGTGACGTAGCTTAGGCCTATATGATAGGGCATAGTGTAGTAGTCCATAGAGGTAAGACTACTACTTTTAAGGGTAAACGGAGTTGTACACACAAAAAAAATTACTAGCCCCCTTCCCCGTAAAAAAATATTGTAAAGAATCCTGTAAAACAAAGCTTCTAATCATCCATCATGTCAATATAAAAACCAAAACTTTTTTTACTTATTTTTTTGAAAATACAGTCCTACCATCACTGTATAGCCCCTCCCTCTTTTTATCCTCCCTCCTATTTTCATCTCATTCCTCTATAATTTTGTTTGCTCTAGGCTCGAAAGGAATTGTGTATACACCAATCAAACAAATTGTTAAAATCGAATTAATTTTTCAGCTTCCTCCACTTTCATTTACTCCCATCGTTTCCCCAAATTTTATTTTAATCTTTTTTTTTGCGTTCCTTGTCACTACATCTATTTTTCTTTCCTCCCCCCTTCCCCCCGCCCCCTCCACCAACCCCTCTTTCCCTTCAACAACTTTTTTTTC
>CABFVZ010001762.1:144590-167433 GCA_902151445.1 Timema monikensis | reverse complement strand
AGACTGGCGCCAGGTATGAGTCATCAGGGTTGCGACAGAGCGATGACGTCATCGGTAAAACCCATTGCAAGTGAAGGTTGCGACATCACTCAAGGCCGTGATCTATTCTTGTCTCGATTTGTCTTGTCGACCCGCCAAACTGGCGCCAGGTATGAGTCATCAGGGTTGCAACAGAGCGATGACGTCATCAGTAAAACCCATTGCAAATTAGGGTTGCGACATAATTCAAGGTCGTGTCTCGACTTGTCTTGTCAACGCGCCAGTCATCAGGAAAACACATTGCCACATAGTAAGGGATTGGGAAAGAGTTGCCGGGGGTCAATGACCTCGTGTACTAGCTCACTGTTTCAAGGTCACGATCTATTCCTGTCTCTACTTGTCTTGTCAAGCCACCAAACCAAAGGTATGAGTCATCGGGAAAACCCATGGGGGGGAGTGTTGCGACATCACACGCAATAATTACGTCACACAACTCGGGGTCAAAGGTCAAAGGTCAAATTGGTGCCAAACGTCCTGTAAGCTACTATAGTCTAGTCAATTGTATATATTTTAGAATCTATCTTAGTATAAGAGGCACCTCTTATTAGAATGTCTAGAACGAGAAAACAAGTGGCTAAAGAATCGTCGCTATGAATGTAAACGGAAGTGACTTAATACTTACACAGCGCATACGATTAACTTATTGTTCAAGAACATTTCCTGTCACGCACATAGTAAATGTCAGGGCTTTGGGAATAAGTGGAGAAGCAGATATATTGTATTTAATTTAAAATATGTTAATTTAGATAGTTAGCCATGTTGTGTTAAAAAAACGCTAAGCAGAATTATAAATAATTTTGAAAAATATATTTACGTTTTAAATTCATAAAAGGGACCCAGAGGCGTTGTTAGAATGGCAGCTTTAGGGCTTTCGATAAATTAGATTCTCTTAAAATTGAAGGGCTGTTTTTATCGCAGAGATAATACTATTGAAAATAACACATATTATAATACCGTAGCTGAGCCGTCAATAATAATTGTATTTTCTCAATTTAATATAACAAATCGACTCTATTCTTCGTTGTTGGCAGGGTCCTACCAGGAAGCTGGGTTTCATATCCACTCGCGGTTAGTGAAACGCTTTACCAGCTATTTTAAAATGGTTTTTAACACTTTATTCTTTGTTGAGAAACAATTGATAGTTTCTTAACTAACATACATTAGTTTTGAAATAAGTATTGTCTTAAGAATTCTTAACACGTTTTAGTAGGCCTTATAATACCAACTTAAATTTACATATTAAGGTTTATTGAGAACTTATTGATAAATTCATGCTTTTTACAGCAATTAATATATTATATGGAGTCCTAAACAATATGTATTTTGGAACAAAAGTTACTTAATCAAGAAAGTACCAATAGTTTCGAAAATAAAATGTAAAAAATTAATCTAAAACTCGCTTGGAAATCCTTTAAGTTGCCTAATATTTGAAGGAAAATATCCTAACACTGTGGTATTTATCATGAGAATGGGTGTTCTGAAGCATAAAAATTATATTTTTAAATGCTTATTTGTCCCTTTGCAGCCTTCTATATAAGGGCTATATTTTATTTATTTTTTATAGGAAGGCTGCACTTATATTTCTAACAATCTACTTTTATATAAAAAGTGTTATATTTTTTATGAAAGTTTATTAAAATCTAGCCAACCCAAACATCAATTAGATTATTTAAGGTGAGGATTTAGGGAAATAAAGAATAAACCAGTGTATTTGCAGTTTTTATAGCAAATCTTTTAATATGCCCAATAAAATATAATATTGCTTCAGAAGAAACAAAGAGTTTAATTTTCTTTGATATCAACAGTTGTTGTGTTGAATATCCGTCATAAGCATAGCGACATAAGATAATTCCCTTTTTAAATAGAGAGTAAAATTTATCATTAAATTCTAGGACACTATTGACAGATATTCAAATACTCTTTAGGTTACCATATGAAGAAAATTAATTTCTATATTTGAACTGGAGCAATATTTGATTAATTTTATTGAAATAAAAAATTCCATGGAAAACTGCATTAACACATAACTTTTCTTGCGTGACGTAGTACATTTCACCTTAACCACTCCATCTTTAGATTGACTACAGTAATATACGAGTACACGTTCATTGTATGGAATATATTTTTGGTATTTTACACCTTGTCCTAACCCCCCAGTCCCCTCTCCCAGCTAAACGCAATTTATTTACTCTCTATTAGACTAAGGTCAAGGAAAGTATAAGTTAGAGGACACTCAAACGGATTTAATGGAGGAAGAAGGGGGAGAGGGGAGGTGTATGGGAGAAACCATCTCCAGTACACTAAACTAAGATTCCAGACCTGACATTTCCGTCAACGGCAAACCAGACTATATGAGCCTGACATTTAGTCTGCGTACCCACCGATGCGGATTGTTCCTTGTTGGCAAAAGTATCACGGCCTCTCATTTTCAATAATTGCAACAAGTGATAGCACAGGATAATATCACGCATCTCCACTGGTTTTCTCTTTCACAGAATCATCGGCACTGAACCCGTTGCCAAATGTTTTGACTCAACCTGAAATTGTTGGAAAGGCTCACAAACAAGTCTTAGACAACTTAGACCAGTTTAGTAAAGGAACCAACGAAAGTGGCCGTCATTTTAATTTTTATAGCAGGTCTTAAAATCCTCTTGGGTACTTTAATTGGTCGTCTGGATGTTTCTTATGTGAACACGTTACATAAGCAATGTGGATAAGATATTAGCCACCACTTATGAAGAGGAAGGAAGTTTATTTTTAGTTGTTTACAAATTAATATATCAATAAAGATGGGTCCACTCAAGGGTTTCATACACCCTACATGAGACCTTCAATTTGTGGCACAATTATATTCCGTATAATGTAAATATAGCCCCCTACGTATCACAAACAATATTTATAGGGTGCCAAATACCAAATAAATCAATTAAAAGTACTAAAATTTTATTGCAGGGTATTGAAAGAGCAACATTTGTTGCGTTAAATAATATCATCTTAGAAATACTAATCTTACAATGAGAATGAAGATTTAAGGCAACTGGCCCTTTTCAATTGGAGTGAAAATACAGAACTGTGGGAACAAACTGTTATCTTCAAGAATTTTTATTGTTTTACAATTTTCTTTTCGGTAACTGTTTGTTCAAGAATTGAAGCATGTTGGTTAAGTTATACTTTTTATGTACACACCTCCTCTATATTTTAACAGTGATCAAATATCGATAAAATTGACATTTTTAAATAGAAAACTGCTGGCTTCATAGCAAAAATAGGAAAATGTAACAGTTAATAAACATCGATACATTATCTTAGAAGGAACGTTGAAAATATCAACATAAAAATTTTGCTCGTTCTCGAGAAAACTGATATATCCAAACGTATGAGTTTTTAGCAAGACCTGTCTTGTAGCTAGCGCCATCTATGGTTTCCATGATACATCTGTTCTTGTTGGCACGGAAGGATACTTTGGTAGGTTGTGAAGCAGTGCTACGTCTTTCACCCTCCCTCCCACCATCCCACAAAATAGGTTTTAGACTTGCACTTGACAGGGCCAAGAGCATTAATACAGTCCCCCTCACCATTTAATTAAAAGTTTTGGTATGGGTTCTGCGAAGAATCAGTGTAAGTTTAATATTTTTATGTAACAAATTTTTTCGATGCCCTACTCTTTCCCACTTTTCCCACCACCACCCAAAGTCCCATTTTTGTTTCAAGTAATTATGGTCAGCCTAGCTTTCAAGTGTTCATACGTCAAGCAATATAATCTGGAGCCATCACATATTTTAAATATAATAGCATTTCTTTAAAATGAAACACATATAATATAAAATTATTGTCACTGTTGATAGTAAAAAATGTTTGTCCAAAATAAACGGTCCTTTTTTATGAAAAATGGACTGTACCTTTAAAAATCAATAGATACATTTGAAACCAAGTGTAGAAGAAGTGAACCCACTCGGTTAAACCAATTGAAAACAGCAATTTTGTTATTTTGGAACTATTGTGTAAGGTTATTTGGTAAACTACCTCTTTTCAAATCAATGGCACAGGTGGTGTCATCTAGTAAAGAAAATCTCCTTCTCTGCTGCGGTAACAAAGTTGAACAATGGGGGTAAAGAAGGTGTTTTTTGTGTGCTACTTGAAAAGATGAGTCGAGCTATAATGGTTGTCTTCTTTTATAAGCAATACAGCCTTTGAAGGTCACGAAGACTTGTTCTCTCAATAAATCCCACTTACCCAGTCTTGTCAGCACACAAGTTTCCACAACTTGTAACTCCTCGCTGTATCTGCTACCCTAATAGGACAAAGACATTAACTCCATGTGCAAGAGCAAAAAAAAAAAAAAAGCATCATTTTTTTATTTTTTGGGGGGTTTAGGGGAAAATACTAATGTGACAGCCGTGTTTGTGTTTCCCCTAAAATATTTTGAACTAATTGATGGATCATGACAGAACTTGAGAAACACAAACATAAAAAGCTAGCCTTCAGATTTTTTAACAATGTTATGTTGCCTGCCTACTTTGTGATTTAGAAGATATTTTGGTGAGGTGGGTTGCATCTGAACTTGACTCACCTAATCACTTCATGAATATCAAACTTAGACACAAATGTACAAAATAGAAATTAATGAAATAAAGAAAATTCGTCTGGACAACATTGACATTTCAAAATTATCTTTTTTCTTGTATCCTCTTCTAGATAGGCAGATAATATTTGTTTGTTTTTTCAATATAAAACTTTACAGGAAGATTCCTACATAAATCTTTGTGAATAAACCAAATATTCTAAGTTGCAAAAGATTTAAATAATAGTAATACGTTTATAAAAACTACGTAAAGTTCAAAATAAATAATTATGCTACTTTTTAAGACTATTTTTATAATTATCTATCAACTTTTTGTTTACGTTTCAATGTTATATTTTTAAAACCAATCGAATAAAACGTTGACACAGTAACATGGCTTGACTTTCCACCGCGTCTTAAATAGGCAACGTCCTTTTTTTTTCGTGACATTGAACATTCAAAGATCGGAAAAATGAACTAATTTTGGGATATTTGGTTCTATAAATCATGGTATGAATGGTTTGGATAAATTTACTGAAGAAAACATGACCTCTGCCAGATACTAGAAAGTATGGTGAGTTTTTTCAGAAATCCATAAAATTATGAGATAAAACATCTCGAACCAAACGTCCAATTTTAGTAACATTTTTTGTACCAAACTTTTAAATAACTCACTACCAATGAGTAGTGAAATTGCTTTATAATACCCAATCACGCCGTTCCCTTAAGAGGTAGGCAAGCAATTGTGCATATAGCTCTAAAACAACTCCGTACTTAATCCAACCTCACGAACTTTCTCCAAACTTCCCTATCCTTGCATACTCCCTTCGCTTCAACAACATCGATACACCGAGTCATACATGATATTTTATTCTTTAAACCTTTAATGTTTCTCTTTTTCACAGATTCATCTATATCATTTTATTACGTCTTAAATGGTCTACCCCTTTCTTTCGATCCACACACTCTACCTTCATATATTTGCTTTGTCACTCGATCCACACTCATCATGTCAACATGCCCAAACCAACGTAACACGCTTTTTCACATTGACCAAGTACACATTTGTAAACCTCTAGCTTTATTATAGAAAAACAATATCATATATAAGATTAACCAGTGGTGGCAGAACCTTAATTGTGTAGGGGGGAGGAAGGCCAATTAACTAAAAAGGAATTTTAAGGACTACCCCCTTCCCTATACTAAATACATCGGGGGCCCTTCCCCACCAATCGTTTGACAATTGGATGCCATTAATCTAATGTAGTGATTCTATTTTTATTATTGTAGACCTGCTTCTATATAACCTATTTAGAGTAGCCTTGCCTAGTATATTTTTTTGAAAATTTAATACCTCTAAAATTTGTCTAAAATGGTCTTCACCGGATTTAAAAAAACTCAATGGCTTTAGATTAAGTAGTTATTTAGATATTTTTAAATCATATTATATTCTAAATTATAATAAGGAAGTGAAATAAATCTAGAGAGTGGCAAAAATTATCACTACCTCTTGAAGCCTCACCGCCCGGTTCTGTCACCACTTGGTATGCCTTTTTTAATAAATGCTCAATTTAAATGTTCAAGCTTGGAGGAAGGAGGTACTATGTAGGTTTCTAAATATTAAACAAATTTAAAGCACTTAATGTATTTAATCCCTGTCCTTAGTTACCAGAAAAATTAACTCCAAATAGCTTCTAGATGCATTTAATATTCGTAATCCTTCTTTGGCTGTGGACGTTGGGGAGCTGGGACCTCCAAACCTCCCCTAGTTTGATGCAATGTTGTGCTATGTCTTGAATGGCTGTCTTGTATATTCATGGATATATGTATGAGGGATGTTTGTGAGGACACGTTGGTATACAAATGAACAATATGAATGTGAGAGTGAGAGTTCTGTTATATGCAAATGATGCCATATTATTGTCTGAGAATTAAAGTAACTTGCAGAATGCAATAAATCGTTTGAATGTGGCGAACGGCAGGTTGGATCTTCGTGTAAATGTCTCCAAAACTTAAGTGATAGTTTTTATAAGGACGTATCTGTAAATATTCAGCTTAATACAAATGGAAAACTGTTAGAACAAGTGAATGATTTGTGTACCCGTAAAGAATGTTATGTAAAAATGGAAGAATGGATGGTTAACTCGATAGATGGGTGAATATATATCGTAGAGGGAATGGATGGATGTGGACTATTGTAAAGAATGAAGCCGTATCAAAAGAAGCAAGGATAACAGTGTATAAAAGTGTGTTAACCCTAACATTGTTTTATGGATGTGAAACGTGGGTTTGTCAGGAGAAACACGAGAGCAAGATGAGTGCGGTAGGAATGAGCTATCTAGGAAATGTGGAAAAACTCGTATAGACAAATCCAGTAATAAATGGGTGCTGAAGGAGTTTGAAAGAGAATCGACTTAATACGTGAAAGAAAGTACATTATAGTAGTTTTTCTTTCTGTCAGCGATTCCTATGAAACTGTATTTATATCAAGCCTACCTTTGCAATTAAATAGAATTTAATTAGATAACTATTCTAATAAAAAAATTCCACCCTTCATGTATTTTAAAATTAATGAATATTTTCAAAATATAAAACTCAAAGCATCCATATGTGTTAGGAAATCTTCTCACATTTAGGTGACTAAAGATATTTATTTAATTGCTGACAACTAAATTTCATCGTTCATAGTTAACTCCACCCCTTATTGCAAACACTTTTAAAACATGGCTGAAATACACGTTTTTGTCCTAAAATTTTTTTTGTTCTCATTCGTTCACTTCTTGAGAGATATACCATGGTGTAACTTAAAAAACATGGATGGTTCTGTAACAATTTCCTTCGGAAAATATACGTATAAAGAAGGCTTCTCTTCACAGACGTCCCACAGTATTATACGGGAACGATCCATGTCAAATTAATATCATTTTCAAAAATTAAAAAATTGTTCAAGTATAAAGATACAGTCATTGAACTACCTTACTGGATCAAGTTTATATTTATAATAATTAATAAATAAAGAATAGTAAATTGATAAAAAGCTAGTTCTTATATATAAATAGACAGTAAGAACCCAGCCCTTACTAACATTAATAAACTGAAGAACAACAAGACTCCCACATCCGAGAGTCTCCTACCTTCACAAAAACATAAAGTGGAACCCAAAAAGCAGAGGATTCGTCATCATCACGATCTCACCTCACAAAATACACTACAAGAGGCTTCGACATTGAGGTGGCCTCACCAGAGAAGCATAACGCTTAACCTTTCTTGGTTTCACTTTGTTGTAGTTTATAAGATAGGACCATGGTGTTATCGGTCAAGTTACAACTCTCACCTCTCAGAATAACCGGAGTGTACATTCCTTTATTTAAAAAAACGTCCCCCCCATCTTTGTTATTATTATTATTAGCACCACGTCTTACTACCCGTTCGGGTTATACGCACTTACGCTAATGTGTAAAGGTAGGGTGATTGTGAGATGAAATGGAGGACCTACAGTTTAGCGTGGAATCCGAACCACGGTGGCGACCTGGCATTCCACACATTCACAAGATATCTTGTCAGAGGTGTAGGAAGGGCCCACCTTTGTTAAATCTACATGGCAAGGATGTTGGAAGAGAAAAGAGCAGAAAGGTGAGGACTGTACATAAGGTCTTCTATCTTCCTTCGGGAGTATAATCAATTAACGGTTGTCAAGAGATGAGCCGTGGGAAAGAGTTCAGAGGAATGTCTCTCCAGGCGGGTTTTGAACAGGTGTCTTATTGTTTCCCTTTATCGCCGTTTCGTCAGGGGAATCGCTGGGAACAGAAGAGGAAAGGGGGAGGGTAAGGACATGTCCATTAGCAGCATGTACCTCATGTATCCTCGTCCAATGACGAAGCAAGAGACACTATGTAGTATAAATTAAACACTGTGTATTCCAATTTTCGTAGGAAAAACCTTATATGGCAACTACAAAATAAAATTGGACCTACTTTGAAATCTTCATACGTCAAGTCATGTGATATACACCTTTTTTGATAGATATTATTAATACATTTAAAATAACACTAATTATATTGTAAATTGTTATCAGTTTTGGCCACCAAAAATTATGTTTGTGTTTTATAAATGCCCCTTCTAATGAAAATTGAGTTTTAAAATCGTACGTTATCCAAATTAATATTACCTACGTTGCGCTAGAGATTATGTAGTGGTAGTTTTAAGGTCTTGCCAAAAAATCCCAAAATTATTTTGCTGGGATGGGCTTATATTCGTGTATAAAGCATATTAAATAGTGAATAGTGTATAGCATACATTGAACAATTCATATAAAAAAACTGTATATCATAAAACGTAGAGTTTAATATCTTACTTAAATGGATTGATTTTTTATTCGTAGAAATCGGCCTAAATTCTCTGCTATACTAAGATAAGGCCTTTAAAATTATTTCAATTAAGGGTTCTCGTTAGTTAAACTGTATATTTTTAAACATCAAACTAACCTAGTTAAAGTACTATTGAGTACTGTACTATTGAATCAAATTTTATTTTTATTTTGTTCTTATTTTATTATAGTCATTCATACTATAGTAGACCTACTTAGCAATAAAATAATCAAAACTGTAATAGTTACCCTTTATTTTCAATCATATATTAAATAGAAGTCATTGACGCTAAGAAAAATGTCTTAGTAACAAACAAGTATTGATACCACAATACATTTCCACCATGAACACAGAAGTCAATCCTAATTTGCTGTAACTCTCTTTTAAGAGCGTGCATCACATGCCAATCAACTTTGTGGTACAGCCGACTAGAATTGGTAAATTTACACCAACACTGTTGAACGTGGATCATTTTTGATTAAACATTAATGGAGATAAAGAGTTAATAGAAGTTCCTAATACTGAACATTGTTGAAATATTAAATTATATTAGGATAAAAACTGCATTCAAAAGGCCGTTTTTAACAATTTTAGAATATCTTTACATATAAGCCTTGTGCACAAATCTTCATTCTGTCATAAGAGGAACATACTGTAGTTATTAAAAATAAACTTTATTGCTCTGTCCCCCAGCGTAAAAACGGACAATTTCGAGTAATCATCCAAATACGAATGGACTGCACACATTTTTGGCATATCTTGGTCTTTTCTTTTCCCTTTAACTCCCATACCTCGCGCGAGCCGGGAGCTGAGTTGGGCCAGATATGATGAACGCTTTAAATTGGCTAAAGAATCTCATCGCATTCTCATTGGTTGATACAAGGAATGTATATTATCAAATCCATGGGTAACACATAGAAATTTATAGTTAAATCAACTTTATACGTCACGCACAATTTACTATGTATCGATTATGTAACGCTATCATTGAAAATAATGTGTTTAATCTTCTTGTGACTCTATTCATTGGCCGAATGGCCTAAGGTCTAACTCTTGTATTAGATTGGCCTGCTTATGATGAGGATATCGGGGCTAAAATCCCGGTCGGGTCTACTGAGGTTGGTTTTTATTAAAATGGTTCTCACGTCTCTTTCCAAGCAAATGTGGGTATATTACCTCTAAAATGCTTCCTTCCTCATCCTTACCCCATTTTTTTTTTTTTTTTTTTTTACCCCCCCAATAAAACCTCTCCCTTAAACACATCNTTTTTTTTTTTTTTTTTTTTTACCATCCTTATAAGACTGTCGGCCTGGCTCCTCATAGTATAATCCAGGCCCAGCTATCCACCATATTTTTATTTATGTTCTTTCCTTCTTCTTCCAACCGTTCCCATTTTACTATCTAAACACATATAAAATCCCTGGTAATTAACAATGGCAGTATATCCTTCTGGCTCTTCTTCGCTACTGGTCCGCCCCGTTTGGGTATGGTGACATTAGTTGACGGAGGATGGCTATGGTTATTTTTAAATACTCTATAAGATATTATGTGACAAGATCACAGATAAACACATGGCTATGGCCAAGATACATTCTAATTGGTGGATCCTTTCTTGAGGTCCACGGGTGTGAAAATATTTTCCCCAGGACTCAAGGCTGGAAAGCCATAATCTTCCAACCACCGAGTTAAGGCAGAACCTTTTAGAAAATACAAACAAATCTTTTATGCTAAGATTGCTAGCCTTTTAATATTTTTTAGTGCTATTTTATAGGTATTGATAATATTTATCAATAATTACAGCTAAAGATTATATTACTTGACGTATTAATATGTGAAAATAGATCTATTAGCTTTTTTAGCTGTCATTTAAGTTTCTTCCTAAGAAAATTGATGTCTATACACAATACTTTAGCCCTTTGATCTATATATTAACTATCTTGGAAGACGAACCTATATTTACACGGTATATATCTCCGTTAGCCCCACCCAGATTCAAACAAGGGAAACTTGTATTCTTATAGTAGACCACGCTTGACCGTTTCTGTGTTTATTTTTTATTTGAGAGTTTTAACCTGCACTTTCTGAACCGAATGATTATATCAGTACATGAGAATTTCTATTAGCGAGCGTTAAAAGGCCTACCAATTTTGCCAGAAAAGGTATATTCACACACCTGCCAGGGTTCCTTTACATGCCACAATCGACATGGGACTGAGAGCTTTACTTCCCCTCCGAAGGAAGTCGTGCTATGAATCTTTATCGCGCAAAAAAAAAAATTAAAATATATATATACGTTGAACCCGACTGGGTTTGATCCCAGTAACATTGGGCCCCGAGGCGAGTACTTTATCTCAAAACCACCAAGCTTGACTCACCACCTCTGTGGTACTTTGGTCAGAGTTCATGGCTACACATCCCCTGGTTCAATCCCCGGCGCTTCCAGATTGTTCTGTGAAGCAGTGGGTCTGGAACGGGATCAACTTACAGTAGCCCCATGGCTTCTTTGGTGCTGACAGCTGACGGTTTTGAAAAGTTACCAGACCAAATTATGTATCCCTACGCCGAACCAAATGATCTGAAAAAACATGTGTTTAGCAGCTGTCGCTTCTGAGAGTCAAAATGTAGGTATATACCTAAATGTTGACTATCAGAAGTCAGCAGTGAGCTGTCAGTCAGCACCAAAGAAGCTGTAGGGCTACTGTAGTCTAGTGAGGACAATTATTGAGGAACCACTTGAATGAAAAAGTAGTGGTTCCGATCTATAAAAATGAGATTAACTAACGATGGGTTAGTTGTGCTAACCATATGGTAGAATATATATATCCACATTAAGTTGGCACTATCTTGGCCAGAATATGGCTGTTTCTTGGTCATTATGACTTGATTGCGGACTGATGCTATGGTGAGTAAGCCACTCTTATCATTTAGCCAAGGGGATAGGCAGAATTGTAGACAAGTTTACTCTAATTTTATAACTAGCGGACATAACTGACAGAAATAGTTACTAGATATACTTTTATGCATTCATAAACCAAAGTCACGTTATCTGAATCTGTCAATTTTGACAGATGTTAATACTTATAAAACAATACTTATAATCAGGGTCCCGATTTTAATGAGGTGTAATCGTTTTTGTTCTTTTTTTCCCTCGCATATAATGCTTATAATTACATCAACTCTGTTCATGATCCCCTTTTTATAGTAATTTATATTTTAATAGGTCATTTTTATGTCGTTTTGTAATTAAAGGTAATATTTTATTTGTTTGCGTGTCATATTTAGGCATTTATAAAGAATTTTGGAGTCATTTTAAGGCATTAATATTGAATTTGTATAATTTTATAAATGCACAAATGCTAAAAAAACAACAACAAAAACGCACAGTTTTAGGGAAAACAAGATAATGTCAGCAATGCACTTTGTATCCTCTCTCTTAATTAGTTTTACGGTTGTAAAATATAAATTCCTGGTGAGAGACAGCATCTAAGCTGTAGAGGGTTGTGTTGGGAAAGTTTAACTATTACTTTTGTATCAGATATTTGTAAATCAATATTATATTTAGCAGAATGCAAGAGTTTAGTTGTTAAAGGCTTTTACATATTTTGTAAAGGACTTGTTTGATTTATTCGTGTGCACTTAGTTGTAAGTTTGTTCATATTTTTAGATAATATTTTTTTGAAAATTTTAAGTAATTCTTTAGAATTTTTATGTCATTTCCGAAGCTATTTTTTTAAAAACTTTTATACATCATCAAAATCCAGTCCTAGTTGATAATATAGTAAAAAATATTAATGTTGAAAGCAAATTTTTACGTTTGTTTGTTTTAAAATGTGTTTAAAATGCAAAATCGTAAGAAAATCAAGTAAAGAAATAAGACACGCTATTGAGCTAATGTGTCGGATGATGTCCTCCCCCAACTCCCATCCTCCATTAAAACCCTCTGCACTCTCCTCATTATTTTATGACTATATACCTGTTTTATATTGCACCATTCCACAGAAGGAAATAAAAAAACATTAAAACAACACGAACACGAAATAAAATAACTTCTTCCAATTTAAAAACAAAACGTCAGTAGACGGTGCAAGTTAGCTCAAGCTATTCAAGAATAGATTAGTAGTGTGTAAATACCAGTATTCTTGTATATATATATATGTGTGTGTGTGTGTGTGTGTGTGCGCGCGCGCGCGTGTGTGTAAGAGAAGCCACACTCATAAATATACATACGTTGTGTATGCTTGACAAAAGAAGTCGGTTTGTTCATTTTTTTGCACAATGGCTACAGCTCGTTTGCTACAAAAAACAAACAAACAAAAAACACATATTTAGTCTGTTTAGTTAAATCTCCTCAACTTATTAAAATGGAAAGTTACGGGGGGAAATAGCATTACATACATTTTAAAAGACAACAAATTTTAAATCTAGAACCTCACAAGGATCCCAGAAAATATTTTTCTCATTTAAATTAATTAATTAATACCTCTCTCAACCATAATCTAAAGTGCATTATAAAGGTATTATTATTGTATAGCAGAAAGCAGCACTAGCTAATTTTGATATCTAATTGGGTTTTCCCCTTTTTTCCCCTATAGTCTACCCTTTATTTGTATTCTTATCATGTTATAATTACATACGTCTGAGCTATAGCTATTACTATGAGTGCATTAGGTCACTAACGTGTACTGTTTATACTACGTGTAAAGTTCGAACTTGGATAAAGTCGATATTATCCAGATAATGTTGAAACTATCCTAAAATACGTGGATAATGCTAAATTAGAGGTGATTAAATAATGTTTTTCGAAGTTTATCCGGTTAATATTGATATTATCCAACCGCACTTGAATAATGTCAAAATTTTAGGGTTGAGACTAGGTTAGTTAGGTTATGTAAGGCTAGGTTAGGCTAGGATAGGTTATATTAGGTGATTTTAGGCTGTTTGTTTAGTTTATGTTAGGGGGGGAAAAAAATCATAATGAGGCATTTCGAATGTTAGTTTGTAGCATGTTAAGCCGGCTGTTTAACTTATACAATAAAAAAAACATAAATAGAATTAACACAGTGAATACAAGAGCTAATATATTTTAATAATGTGTGGAAGATATTAACTCACGGTGGATTTGTGTTGCCAGGAAAAGCCTAAGCTCTAGGAAAACTACCTCAGCTGACTATGCCGGGACCATCAGCTAAACGTCTTACTCACAGGCACCGCTTCGAATAGATAGATGGCTGATATGTGGTTATCTGGGCGCCTCACCATCAAAGAGCGCTAGTGGTCATTTAGCGCAATTTAGCAACTTAACCTACTTCCGCCCTTAGATGTCCAGATGCAAACCTGTCCCCGAGTTCATCAGTTCTGTTACTATATAAGCGTCATTCCTCGCTTCACATATACACACACATANATATATATATATATATATATATATATATATATATATATATATATTTATTCTATTTAATCAATTCGACAAAGGAAGAACTAGGACGTAGCTCTACATCGTCGAAGAAACTACTGGTGACTACGATGTGTCAGGTGTCGGTCTCTCCACCTCATCGCAGATGAAGCTTCATCTGAGACTTTAAGTATTTGAAAGTTACAATCTTGAATTAGATTTGTAACACCTGTTTAGTTAGGTCCATCAAACATAGTTTTTTGTGTGTGAGTATCTAACTTTCTATGTTCATCAGACATAATTTTTGGTGTGTATCTGACTTTCTATGTCTATCAGATATAGTTTTTTGTGTCAGAGTATGTGACTTTCTATGTTTATCAGAAATAAGTTTTTATATGTCAGTGTGCCTGACTTTATTTTCTATGTCCATTAGATATAGTTTTTTGTGTCAGAGTATGTGACTTTCTATGTTTATCAGATATAAGTTTTTATGTCAGTGTGCCTGACTATTTTTTTCTATGCTCATAAAGCATAGTTTTGAATGTTAGTCTTAACGCTCTTTTTCTAAGTCCTTAAGTCATAGTTTTATATATTAGGGAATAATAATGACTCCCTAAATGGTATGACCAAATTTAGGATCTATTTATAGCGGAAATAAGGTTATCTAACGTTTTATTCTATGACCTAGTTAGGTCAATGACAGATAGCAGTCACTATTATTTCTTTTTAATGTATCTATTTACGGTGCGCAAACTGTGGGAGCACTACTAGTTTGTAGTTGTGGCCCGCGAGGATAGTGCTTTGTCTTCGGCCCTTCAGGCGCCGTTTGTATTAAGTAAAACTATTATTTTTGGTTGTACTATTTATTGTGTGCTGAAGTTAGGATAGAAAGGCAGTACTTACTAGGAATTGACCGGCCATAGTAATTTAACTGCATATATTCCTGATAGCTCAACATTTACTATTTGTAATACGCTAGCTACTCTTCGAGGAGATTATTCTTAGGTTTTAGTAAATCTATGGAGTTAACTCAAGCTAGCTAGCTTTTATAACTATCCTCATAGCAACTCTATATAAAATTATGATTTAGTATCCCTTATTCTGGTATTAGCTAGGCTGGATTGTTTTTATGTATTGTGGCTTAACCCTGAATTATTATTTGTTGCCTGTCTTTGACTGCCGCTATGTTGAGGAAGACGCTCCTTCGTAGGAAAATTAGCATTGATCCTTATTTCTATAGTTACTAAACTGTAATGGAAGTATACGACTATGATAACTGAATAAAGTTATCTTTAATAACAATTGACTGTTTGTTCTAATATATACTTAAAACGTATGTAATTCTATTTCTCTTGTTTAGATTTAAATAAACTGATTTAAACTTGTATATTTCTATTATGTCTCATCCTTCCCAAAATTTCATTATTTAACTTTATAATTGTAATCGTCACTTCGTCTACTTAATAGGAGAAGCGAGGATTCAAGTTAATTGCAAATAATTCAAGTTCAGAGATCAAAATTACGTTCCATAATAAAATCCATTGTCACACGTACTCAGTTTTACAAAAAAATAGTATTCAACGTTATCCAAGTCTGTTTGACTAGTTTCGAGATTATTCGGACAAGGTCGACATCTATCGCCTACCGGCTAATCTCGACACTATCCAGAATTCGCACACTACCCGTAACATATACACGTGTTAGTGTGCTAGGGGATATTTGTGTTTTTGGTTTAGCGGTATAGTAATTTAAATTGGCCTATATGTTAACTGAACGTCTGAGTTATACCCATGCGAAACTTCAACTCACTCAGTGTAGTAGTTTTTGAGTGAATGGGTTAAGTGTATATGGTGCACATGACATAATGACATAGTGATTACTTAGGAGCGTGCATCACATGCCAATCAACTCTGTGATACAGTCGGTTAGAAACCGTAAATTTACACTAACACTATTGCACGTGAATCATTTCTGACTCAACATTAATGGAGACAAAGAGTTAATAGAAGTTCCTGATCATGAACATTGTTGAAATATTAAATGATATTTGGATTAAAATTGTAATGAAAAGGCTGTTTTTTACCATTTTAGAATGTCTTCAGAGCTAAGGATTTTGCACAAATCTTCATTCTGACATAACAGGGACATACTGTAGTTATTAAGAAGAAACTTTTTCACTTTGTCCCCCATCGTTACCGTGAAAAATTTCGAGTAATCGTTCAAATACGAATGCACTTCACATATTTCTGGCATATCTTAAGTCTTTTTTTTTCTCTTTTACTCCCAAACCTCGCGCATGCGCATACACAAACGCAGATACGAGCCGGGAGCTGAGTTGGAGCCTGTTATGATTAGATTAGTTTAATAGATTAATTATTTACTAGAGACAGAACAAAAAATTGGTGTAGTGTGTCTCTTAGTGTTTATACAAATAAATAAACTAAAACTGAAGTAGTTAGTTACATTGTATTTGTAAAAAAAATAAGCAAAGATAGATATAAAATGCATACAAATAAATGTGTCGTATCATTTTAAATAGCCACAATAAAACAAATGAACAGTAATAAGTTTTGTATAAATTTGTTTGAGGAAAAAAAAAATTGAATTAATTATTAAATTAGGAAAAAATTATAAACTCTCTTAATAGTATAGTAGTATATATGAGAAAGAGCGTAGCAAGAAATAAATGTATAAATAAAACCTGTACTAAACTAATATTTTAATTTTCTATTCCAACTCAAAATTTGCTTAGGGCCTGTCCATAAACTACGTCAATCCCAGTTCTACTTTGAACCTCCCTCCCCCCTCTCGTCACAAACTGTTACAATTTTGTGACCCCCCCTTTTTTCTAATATTACGTCACAATATCACACACACACCCTTTATATTTAAATAATCTCTTTAGGCGAGTTTTCGTGATTGACTTGGTTACGTCTTAGTTAAAAGTATTTTCGACCAAGTGGTTCTGACCAAGGTAGAGTGCGAAAACGATTTTGAGATTTTTTTCTTAAACAAAAAATGGTGGTTGGGGTGGAGTCAATCTAAAAGCTGGTAAGTGAATTTATGTAATCCTACTACAGTCACTGCAAACCGACGAAAAAATTAGCTTTTTTTTTATTTTATTCTTAGTTAGATTGATTCTTAGCCCTAATATTTACACAACATATCAAGATAAACGTATTTCCCCAAAATAACTATAAGAAAACATTAGGTAAATATGTAATATTAGATAGGCATAGATATTATAGTACTTACTCTCTTTAATCCATAACTAGAATGTTTTTAAGTACCTAGTTTCTGTCATATATTTATAGCTAGTAATTACTGTCCAATTTAATTTACAAAAACTTAAAAATCCATTAATTACAAAATTATACTCGTTTAAATCTAATATAAGAAGTGGTACTTTTTTGAAATTGGCGCACAAATTCTAGGCTCAAGGGCCGTAACCATACTTTTTAGTCTGGTCAAGAAAAGAGTTACCAAACTGAGCTCTAATATCGTCTTGGTCATAAATATTTTGTTAACGTCGATACCAGGTCGACCACGAAAACTCGCCTTTTAATTGTAGACCCTATACAACCCTTTTATTTTGAATCTTGTTCGTACGTGTTTACCATGTTCGATTATCTTAAGTTGATGAATCGATTGTTGTTTGTTTATACGTGCGCGCGCATTACGGTTTATCAACACAGAACTCTGCCTGATACGCTTAATTGTAGTGTGACGTCACGCATTATCTGATTCCTCCTCACCCATCGTCACGCTTGGTCATGTCTAGCACTACTCCCCTGCCCCTTCTTAAATTCGTACGTATTTTATGGACAGCCCTTACTAACTTAATTTGGTTATAAACTCGAAATATCATGTTTTGGAAAAATTTTGGATCGAGTCTTAAACGAATAGTCTATTTTATTGTGGAAATATTTCAAATTTATTACTCATCAAATATTTTATAGTTATTTATTTGGTATTAAATACAAATTAAATTGTAAGTGAAGTTATAAATATATATTTAATAAATGTGAATAAAAAATTATCCCCTTCGGTGGCTGCATGGTCCAACGCACTACTCTCGCTAGTAGACTAGACTGCCGATGATGGGAATATTGAGGTTCGAATCTCAGTTGGGTGAGTGTAGTTCGAAAATGGTTTTCCACTCTCCCTCCACGCACGTGTGAGTACACTTCCTCTAAATATAGCCTTCCTAATGCGTTAAACCATTAGCTTAATTAATGGATAAGAGTATAATACGAACGGTTAGAAAAATGTGGTGATAATTTTTTTAATAGGATATAATATATAAAATTAAGGCCATAAAACGCATTCAAAGGATAAATAATATTTTAAAATGTTCAAGTTTTTATAGTCAAGTTAAAAAAAAATAGGTGAAACTACCCTTTAAATTAAATGTCTTAAGGCGTTCTTGTAAACGCTATTAGTGCTGTGAAAATGTTTCGCTTAGAACCTATTATATTTTAGGGCAGTAAGTACCATGAGGAAAATGTCAACCAACTGTAATTCAGATGCTTCAAAAGCACTAAAACAATCCTTAATTTTCTTAAAACTTTTATTTTAAAATGACTATATTGGTTTGAGGAAGGTCAGATATATTTATATTACAGTTTACTTTGATCTCAATAGTGCGACATTTACGGTAAAACGTCTCATCGAAATTGAGCTAATTTTATTTTTTATACGGAGATTTTTATTGCTGAAGCTTTTACTAGAACTAGCTTTTCAACTAAAAAATATTTTGTACTGTATTGATCATTCTATAAATCCTTAAAAAGTTACATTAAACATGAGCATCGGTGGTTCAGTGGTAGAATGCTCGCCTGCCACGCGGGCGGCCCGGGTTCGATTCCCGGCCGATGCAGCTTTTTTAATCTAAGCTAAAGGTTTCCCTTAGATGACATTTACTCTGTTAATATCTAAAATTTGTTTCATTATGAAAATTACTCTTTTTTTTTTCTTACAATCAAGAATGTGATTTACTAAAGCAGTGACACACTATTTTCCATTCAAATATTTTTAGTGTTTGTTGGCTTTGATGTTCAGTCTTTAGTTTATTCGTTTATGAAAGGGTCATTCGACGATGAGAATTACTACAAATCTTTGAGTCTATAACATTTTGGCAGGGAATTTAACATTATATATGACGTTAAGGGGGTTATCTTGGAAAAGAAAGCAAGCAAATAGCAATGTCTCAGAACATTATAGCAATACCGACCAGGTAAAGAAGCAGGCATCCACTTTACCTGGGTGTGTCATTAGTTGAGATTGCCCTACCCTCTTACTTGGCCTGGCATATTATGTTATGTTAGTCGATGTTACTGTAAATTCACACGTTCGTCGAAAAACTAGCGCAGAACAGAAATATAGTCAAGTGACGAGCTCTAAGCCAAATCACAAGATTTTCTTACAATCGGCGCGACTGTTCCGATAATGTTCAACTCAGCTCTACTTCGTCCGCTCTGCCTAACATGTTCAGTAAGGGAGAACCAATCAAATCTCGGAACCAACCATCTCAAATCCGTACGCATGCGCATTTGTCAACGCATGCGCTCTACAGCCAGAATAAGGCAGACAGTTTCGTTAGCTTTTTTGAGGAGATTTGAAATAACCCGTTAATGTAAAGCATGTGTAACGCTGTATTGGATTGTGCCACGAAACAGCGGGACAATCATCTAAAATATGTGTTTCTCCATTAGAAAAAAAAACATGTTGGTAACCAGCTGTTTTAAGTTTGCGTTGCAATGCATCATGGTTCAACCAACATACAGCTTGTGAATTTCTGAGCTACTCAAGCAGTTTCTGCTTTCTAGTTTCGGTGAACGTGTGAATATTATTATTATTATTATTATTATTATTATTATTATTATTATTAGCACCGCGTCTTACTACCCGTTCGGGTTATACGCACTTACACTAATGTGTAATGGTAGAGTGATTGTGAGATGAAATGGAGGACCTACAGTTTAACGTGGGATCCGAACCACAGTGGAGGCCTGGCATTCCCCACATTCACAAGATGTCTTGTCAGAGGTGAAGGAAGGGTTTGGTAATCAGATAAATTTGTGTCGGGACCGAGGATTGAACCCCGGAACACGAGCACAGAAGTCCGACACCTTACCCACGTGTGAATAAAGCCTTATCTTTACAATAGGTTAAGTCAAAACAAAAAAAAATGTCATGAAATATATAATTTAAATCTATATTTTAAATGATCGATTTGGACTCATTAATGAAATAAACGAGCAGAGCTAGGTTGAAAAAAAAATCGAAATAAAGACATTGTGTTGTATAAAATGAGGTAAAATCATAATACCGGTGTATATAAAGAATATTATTTATATTTAATTAAAAATAATGTAATTCTATCA
Organism: Timema monikensis; assembly: GCA_902151445.1. Lineage (NCBI taxonomy): Eukaryota > Metazoa > Arthropoda > Insecta > Phasmatodea > Timematidae > Timema > Timema monikensis. The sequence goes on along the minus strand of CABFVZ010001762.1, from coordinate 146,685 downwards.
CTTTTAAACTGCTTATACATTGAAAATTATTTTTATTAAACATATTAAAATACTTCTTATGAATATATAGTTAAACTGAATTTTCATAACATACAATTAATTACTTTACCTTAAATTGGGTAAAAGAATCCCATAAAATAAAGAGTTAGACACCTTAAAGCTCGTGAACTGTAATTATATTAAATCGCTGAATCAATATTTATAGCTTATGATAGGCTACACGTGTTAAAATTGTGAAATACATTTCAATGTCGAATAACCTTAAGAAAGACCGGTGTGATAAACACACACACACACATAAATAACACAATATAACAAGAAAGTTAAAAACAAAACAATTATGAATTAGAGAATATTAGTCTTCACGAATTTATATATAGGCTACATATATACATACATATTATATGAATAGATTCAATTTAATAAAAAGAAATGGCAACATTATGATTATATACTAGGGATTTTTTAGTCACGTCAGTTTTGATTGCCATTGACGATGGGAGGTCGGGACTCGGATCTTGGCTGGAGTATTGATAGTAATAATTTCTAAACTGTTTTATACTTCTTCTTGGATCAAATGCGAGTGGGGGGGNTATACTTTTTCTAAACCTTCTCTCTCTAATAAATACCCCATTAGTGTTACTATGTGAATGAAACAGACGTAGTGAACGTAAAAAAAAAACTTATGACCGACCCTACGCTTTATTATTTTGTGTATGAGTTGATATTAAATATGCATTGAGATACAACAATAACAATATTATAAAATACCAAATTTGAAGAAAACAGTAATAATATTTGTGCATTCTATGAAATAAAAACTAATAGTCCCTATGCATCCCATGTAACTTTTTTTTAGCTATGTGGCTTATTAACAATTACTCCTGACCCATCTCGGTGGCGTAGTTATTTAAAGCACTAGTGTCATGTTGAGCTAGACTGCCGAGCATGGGGAGATCGAAGCTCGAATCTCGCTCGGGTGAACTTTGGGTGGTTTTTAATAAATGGTTTTCCACTCTCTCTCCACATAAATGTGTGTTCACTTCCTCTATATTCGATCTTACAAATTCTTAACCCATTAGTTTAATTAGTACTTAAGCGTATAACCCAAACGGGTAGTAAGACATGAGGCTAAATAAAAATAAAAACATTAATTTTTTTTTGCCTCATCCTTTACAGAGGTGTACATTTAATCCAAATAGTTTTTTTGATGTTTCGAACAAACATACGTTTGTCATTTGATTTTTCTAAGGTATTTAACGTGCATTTTCTGAGCCCACTGATTATATCAGGGCTCGACTTTGAACTTAACATAAATCTAGTACAGACACAATACGCAGTCCCCTGAACATTAATTTATCATTGCAAAAGAGGAAACCTACATTTCACCAATTAGAGATTTTTCAGCCATGCCATTAACCGAGCCCGGGACCCTTAGATACACGCTACTCACTGAGCTATGGTGTCGGACTTTACGTTTGTTAGTTTATATTCCTTTTTGCGTTCACATAGAGGTAGAATATAGATTGTTTCAAATATAAAAATTAAAACCAAATTAGCCCAACTGTTTCGGGTCTACAAAAGTGAGCATATTTACATCGATATACATATAAGCACATACAGACAAACATTCAGGCAGAAAATATAGCTAAACTATATAAAACATTTTTTCTAAACTAGGTGAAATAATAATAATATTAAGTATAAAACAATTATTTAATCCATAGGGTTACTAAATACATTGACTATGCTAAATATGACTACCAATATTATTGTATCATTAAATCATTTACGATCTTCATTATGTTTATATGCGCATTTATATGAATGTGTATATGTGATAATTTTCTCTCTATCTCATTTCTTTGGTTTTGATTTTTTTCATCTATTCCATTGTATTATGTCCATAAATGTACAATTATATGAATAGCAATGTATTCAATATTAAATTATTTTTCTTGTAATTTTATTATGAATTAACTTAACAATTATTGTGTTAAGAGTACATAAGTGTAAGTTTGATCATACACTATATTAATAAGTAGTTAATTTTTCGCCAAATAGATATGATCTTATTATAATCTAAAAAAAATTA
>CABFVZ010001762.1:119027-141133 GCA_902151445.1 Timema monikensis | reverse complement strand
GGGGGGGGGGGGGGAGAAGCCCTTGTTTGTCTATAGCACGTACAATCTCACATGGCGATAGAGGTCCAACACAGGGAGCGCATCAAAAGATAGAGTTACATACTTACTTACTTTAGCGCATATTACCACACGTTCGGGTTATACGCATAAGTAATAATTAAGCTAATGGGTTAGGAATTGTGAAGGTTGAAAATAGAGAAATTGAACCCACTTTTGCGTAGAAAACCATTTAGGAAAAACCACCCCCAGTTCACCCGAGCGAGATTAGAACCTCAATCTCCCCATCCTCAGTAGTTTAGCTCAACACGAAGCTACCAAGGCGGGTTGGATTTATGTAAAAATAAAGTATTTACAAGGACGTTGTCTTCCTGTGATGATGTGGTTATTGAAGATAGGATTTCCAATGTTAAGGATGAAGTCAATTTTTAATAAGGTCCAAAATAAAATTATAATTCGATTAAGGATAGTTTTAGTGGTGTTTATTCAAAACTGCTATTTTAATTTTCAAAAAAAAATACTTTCAATGTGATGTTAATTTTCTTCAAGAAGGGTGACCTGGTGGTCTAGGGGTAAGGTGTCAGACTTCTGTGCTGGCGGCCGGGGTTCAATCCCCGGTCCCGGCAAAGATTTATCTGATTTCCAAACCCTTCCTTCACCTCTGACAAGACGTGTATTAATCACAACTTGTGAATGTGGGGAATGCCAGGCCGCCACCGTGGTTCGGATTCCACGTTAAACTGTAGGTCCTTCATTTCATCTCACAATCACCCTACCCATTACACATTAGCGTAAGTGCGTATAACCCGAACGGGTAGTAAGACGCGGTGCTAATAATAATAATAATTCTTCAAGAAGGTGAAACTACTTATATTAGTGTTCCTTCTGACTACTTCATCACAGCAGACCCAACTCAGGTCCCGGCTCGCGTGAGGTATGGGAGTAAAAGGGAAAAGAAAACACCTACTATATACCAGAAATGTGTGCAGTGCATTCGTATTTGAATGATTACTCGACATTTTCCGCGGTGAAGATGGCGGACAAAGCGACAAAGTTTCTTCTTAATAACTACAGTATGTCCCTGTTATGACAAAATGAATATTTGTGGACAGTGCTTATCTGTGAAGCCATTCTAGAATGGTAAAGGAATGGCCTTTTCATAACAATTTTTTATCCAAATATCCTTTAATATTTCAACAATGTTCACCATCAGGAACTTCTATTAACTCTTTATTTCAATTAATGTTTAATCAGAAATGATCCAGGTACAATAGTGTTAGTGTAAATTTACAATTTCTATCCGACTGTATCACAGAGTTGAGTGGTATATGATGCACCCACCCTCTCTGTCAATTTTAAAGCTAGCAGAAGAAGGGTTTTTGTGGTCTTAACAATCAATGAACAATGGCTAGTTAAGTGAGGAATAATGATTCTATATCTGGGAAAGTAATCATGCCCAACCTATATTCGAGGTTACTACCATTTAATTTTCACTTTAAGTTTAAGGGGGCCTCCTTTCTTTGTGTTGAAACGTCTTGAAAGCTTACAGAAATTGCGTTATTTAAGTGAATATCTTATGGCCGATTAACATAAGTGTTGGTTACAATATTACGCTCGAACCATATTGGAATCACTGAAACAGTTTTTATGTTTAAAAATAGTGATAAAATTTATTATATTAACTTAAAATATTGTAAAATGTTTCATTAGTCTAAGTTCCACTTTTTCACTTTATCATCTGAAGAGTAAGTATTGTAATCACGAAAATTGTTTATCTCGAGATTGTGGGGAATTTAATCTTTACTTTTATGTCCCGCCAAACGCAGAAAAAGATTATTTTTACAATTCTGTCCATCCTCATGTTTGTCACCCGTCTGTCTGTCCCTGGCCACAAATCATAAACAGTTTTTATGGATTTTTGTTCAAACTTTATATTTACCCATGGACATTTATTTGATTATGACCTTGGTTTTTAAATTAAGGTTGGTTTGTTGATAAGTAATATTTTTTAATTCAAAATTTTTCTAAAATGGTTTCAGTGGATTTTTTTAAAATGGATATCTAGGAAGTGTTTGTTCTCCTAAATAATATCATCTACTGAGGTTTTGGTTAGAAATGCGTTGAAGAGTAGTTTACCGACGAGTGATTTTTTTTGAAAATTCAAACGGTTCCAAAAATGTATCCAACGATTTAGTTTAAAATTCATACATGAGGAGTATTTGACATTACAAATATTAATAATAATAATAGTTAGCACCACGTCTTACTACCCATTCGGGTTATACGCTTTAAGTACTAATTACACTAATGGATTAGGAATTGGGAAGGTTGAATTAGAGGGAGTGAACCCGCATTTGCGTGGATGGAGAGTGGAAAACCATTTAAGAAGAACCACCCCCAGTTCACCCGAGCCTACTTGGGGATTTTGAAGCTATTTTTCGGAGCGGGTTGGATCTAAACTTGACGCACCTAAGCAGTCTAAGTACTGTCACACTTAGACACCAATGTACGAGTTAGAAATAGAGGGAATAAAATGAGGCAGTACACTTTAAGAGTCCTCTTGTTTATCCTCTGAAAACACTTCTCCTCTTCCTCTGACGAGTTTACACAGTCAACATACTATTTGCGCATTGAAAACATTGACTTGATTTTTAAATTTAACTTTGTCTTTTTACCTATTCTAGATAGACATTTTCTACCACGGACATTTTGAATCTATATCCTGGAAAGAAGACTCTTACAGGCGAGTTATAAAGATATATCATTGAAACGAAAACTATAAATTATTAAATAATTCTATAAATATCCCCACCACGTCACAAAATTATTATTTTTATCGTTAAGTAGTTTTTTTTTTTGTAAACGCATTTCTTTATAAATCCTCTACAGCTTAGGCTATTTGGTTTGGTCACAAAAATGGCCTGTGGGAATCTTTTTGCCGAAATGTAGATTAAAAATGTCCGTGGTAGCATTTGTTTATCTGAAACATGTAAATTCGTCAGAGGAAGAGGGAAAGGATTACCAGCACATATACATGATCTCTCTCAGAGTGAACTGCTTATCTACTTCCATCTCTATTTATTTCATACATTAGTGTCTAAGTGTGATACTGCTTAGGTGCGTCAAGCTAAGATGCAACTCGCTTCGCAAAATAGCTTGGAAATTTCCAAGTAGACAACGTCGTTAAACACGATTTTACTTTTGTGCTAATTTTTAGTTCATGTGCAAGTTAAACACTTTTTTTTTCCTCCTCTTAAGAACACGAACCAAAATTATTTATTAAAATGTCACTTATGACATATACATTTTGATTGATCTGTAGTTCTGCACAGCCCTAGTTGGATATCATTGCTTCTCAGCGGTACAATACGTAAGCTGTTAAACTGCGAAGATAAAGGTAAATTATCTACAGCAGTTACAAAACCTTGCTCAATATATATAAATTAAATATATGTTCACCCTATTATTGACTAATGATTGATTTAAACACCAGATATATTTAATTTTTATTTCAAGACAGTTTCTGTCACTTAACAAAACGAAATAACCGTTACGATGTGTAACGTAGGAAACAAAATTTGCTCGACAGTGATCGTGGGAGATAAAAGCCGAGAAAGGCCAACTGTACACGAAAAGAAAATTTAGAGGACCTTATTACGCATGCGCAGCGCTATTTCCTCACGAGCCTTCTTATTCAGTTAAACTCAGAAGAAACGAAATTTGCTGCATGATTGACTATTTTTGGTTCTAGAAAGAACACATTAATTACCATATAAAATAAATGATTTAATTAACCCAAATAACACTATTTTGCTAGTAGCAATTTGTTGGGGTGTGTGAAGGCCACTTTTTAAATGTGAAGTCGAAGCGAAGCTTGAAACTTGCGAAGAAAAGTCGAAGTCGAAGGCCTATATTAATAATTAATGCACACAGGTGAACTGATAAGCTTAGTAAATTATCAATAAAGTTTTAATATTTGCTTACATCGTGGAGTTGATCAAATTATTTTGCAAATTTTACATATGCATGTCTTTTTATCTGCATTTCTATAATAATAATTGTAAATTAAATTCGGCTTTCGTTTCCCACTGTCCGTATCAGCAATTTTGAATAGTAAAAAAAAAAAAACGCGAAGAAGCTATGAAAAACTTCTGTGACAAAATGCACTTGTAAATTTGTCACAGATAATTTCAAAGAGATGGGATACTAAGGACCAAACACTAGACGCGAGCTGGGATGATATCACAACTAAAGCGATTTCTCTGCTCCATACCAGTGACCTTAGTGTTATTTCTTTATAGGTATTTTTATTCTTTACAAAACTATGTTGGCGATAGTGAATATATTATATTAACACTTACTTACCCGCTTTCGATATATGCTTACTGTTATGGTAGTTAAATTGCTAGTCGGTGTTAAAATTATGTTTAGTAACGGTTTTAAAATGATAAAATATTGAAATATGTAATATTTAGTAAGATAAAATTAAATCGTTTGATAATTTATCGAAGTTTTATCCTACCTCCGAAGTTTTTCGAATATGCGAAGATTATTGTAGATGTCGAAGTCGAAGGAGATTTGATCTCTGACTCAAACTTCAACTTTACGAAGCTTCTCACACCATTAACAATTTGTATGGATGTGTCTATATATTGTTTGGATAAACAGTGCGTTCCATGAGTCTATGAAATACACGAAACTGGGAAGCTCTCTATATAGACTGGTGTCTTGAGGTTCTTAAAAGCTTTGTAGGGAACATTAGGTATGATCCCATTTGGAGACACTATTTGATCCCAAAGTGATTACGAACTAATTTACACCATTAAAGGAATTCTCCTAACTGTTCTGCTAATCCCACTTAGCTTCTCAGAAGAAGATTAACCAATAGTTAATGGCCCACTACAAAAACTGTAGAAGCATTAGTGACCTTACTCTCTGAACTATGATTTTTTTTAACTCAAAAGTGTGACACATTGATACAGATATACCAAACTCTTCAGCCTCCAGGTTAAGTAAAATGTCTGAGCTACGTGAGAGAGCTTGCGTCCTTCAACACGGGTATAGCTAAGTGCCATCGAGGGACATTAAAAACACTCTCATTTTAAACATGGTTTTACTAGAGAGAGAGAGAGCTGGTGACCTGGTGGTCTAGGGGTAAGGTGTCGGACTTCTGTCCTGGGGGTCCGGGGTTCAATCCTTGGTCCCGGTACAGATTTATCTGATTGCCAAACCCTTCCTTCACCTCTGACAAGACATCTTGTGAATGTGGTGAATGCCAGGCCTCCACCGTGGTTCGTTCACAATCACCCTACCATTACACATTAGCGTAAGTGCGTATAACCCGAACGGGTAGTAAGACGCGGTGCTAATAATAATAATAACTAGAGAGAAAGGACACAAATAAATATCCATCTCGAATCAATCGGACGGCTTCCACAAAGCTAGGTTCAGGTAGAGACCCAACCTTCCTCTTCACATAATCCTACCTCATAAAGTACTTACTCAGACTGACGATTACAATGATCCCTATTTTTTTTTAACTGGCATTTTCTTGTGTTCCCTACACCGTAAGTGCGTCAGTTAAGATGCAACCCGGTTTGTAAATTAGTTTTAAATTTACCAAGTAGGCAACGTCACTAAGGTTATATATATTATTATTCCAATGTTGAACTGACAGTTTTTTTTTCAGAGTGTGTGCGTCTCTGCACGAGTGTCTTTAGGCTACTCGAAGCGATTGTCCCAGGAGACAAGGAGTTGGAAGTAGGTATAACTCTGCCGTGCTGTTTACAAGAGATACCTTTCTTTCCCCTTCCAAACACAAATGGAGGACGTCGTGACAAACTATTTAGTAGATCATATGGTCATGGACAAAAACTATCTATGATTTCAAGCAAAAATGCTTGAAATACACTGGACATGAGGTCAAGTTTCGAATCTCACTTGAGTTCAATGAGGGTAATTTTTTTTTCATAGAGTTTTATTAGACTACCTATCTGGATTATCCGCAATTTTTTGTTGTAAATCTTAGCACCACGTATTACTAAAATTATTTTTCTAAGAAACCGACTTTCGACCACTATGATTAATTGAAAATTATTAAAACTTCCATTCTATATTGATGTCTTCTTAATTTATTAACTATAAACTTCCTTTAAAAAGTTATATATTGCTTTCAATAATAAGTTCCTAACAGATTAGAGTATGATTTAACTTCTCATTACTAATTAAAAGAATTAATAATGTAGATAATTATGTTTTACCACTGCATCTTGTGTTCAGGTTATAAGCATGAGAGTTACTCTAACGAGGTAAGGATGAGGAAGGAATCATTTTATTGGTAATGCACCTGCATCTGTGAAGAATGAGAGTGAGAAGTAATTTAGGAAAAAAACACCCTTAGTAAACCCAATCAAGATTCGAACTCCTATCTCCCCGTCATTAACAGGTCATTATAACACGCCTTATACAATTCGGCTACTGAAGCGAGTGTAAATACATTTGTAATATTTTCAATTACGCCATTGTCACAAAATGGGTTTCCATTTTTAAAATAACGGACCTCCTATGAATATCAGATTGTATTATTTACACTAATCTGTTAGGGAAGAGAAAGGTTTTTTTAGAGGAAGTATACCCGCATTTGCATAGACGTAAAGTGGATAGCCATTTAGGAAAAACCACCCTCTGCTCCCCCGATTGGGATTTCAACCCCCATCTCCCCATCATCGGCAATACAGTATATTGAGAGTGTATCCCACTTTGGTGGGCGAATAGTCCAAGGTGTCAATCTCGCCATAGGCTGGACAACGAATGACGGGGAGATCAGACATCTAAGCCTGGTTAAGTTTACTTAAGAGGGTTTACCTAAATGGTTTTCAACTCTCATTCCACGCAGATGTGGTTCACTCCTTAAGAAAATTCAACCTTCCTCATCCCAAACAGATTAGCGTAATCATTAAACACATGCATGTAACATTAATGGGTAGTAAGGCACGGTGACTATATTATATATATATGCATATATATACATATATATACATATAAATAAATTTAAAATATATATATATATACATACATACAGTAGCCCCTTGGCTTCTTTGGTGCTGACTGGCAGCTGCTAAACACATGTTTTTCATATCATATGGTTCAGCGTAGGGATACATAATTTGGTCTGGTAGCTTTTCAAAGCTTTCAGCTGTCAGAGTTGTGAGCTGTCAGTCAGGACCAAAGAAGTCATGGGGCTAGTTGTATATATATCGCAATAAATAAATATATATATGTATATATATGTTTTGCGAGAGTGACGCTTGATACCATGCGACCATCGAAACGGTTCTTGTCGTGTCATGGACGGCTGTCAAACCCACCTAGTCTCATATTAGTGGACTGGCCCTAATCTCACAGACCGACTGTGCCGTAATAAAAACCGTTACTGCACAGATAACCTCAAGAAGGGGACTTTTTTTTTGTATGTCTTTTTTTACTTACGACGACTTTCTGTGTAGTGTTCATCTACGGTGGGAGAGTAGATAAGTGATAGCTAAGATAAGCTATCGTGTAGCCATTCGCCAAACTATATGATCTGCAGGATAATATGTTGAGATAGTGCTTATTTTGGAAGTCAAAACTTTCACAGCTAAAAATTTGCTTTAACTATTATTTTTCTTTCAAAAGATTTTACGTAATGAAAACATTAACTTCACCGAAAATAACCTTTGTTGAAACGGCGTTTGTGGCTGAATTAAAAATGCTTTTCAAACAAGAGATTTTTTAAATGTGGCGTTCTATTCCTAACATCAGATGTTGAACAATCTGAAACAAGAGAGTTTAATGACGTCATAAAAAGTGTATATTTGGTTGTGTTCAGGAACTGTTTACAAAATAAAAAGGTTTTATTTGGTAACTAATATTTTGAATGTTTTTTTTTCTTTAATTTTGAAAAAGAAAAATATTCTGGTGGCCAGTTATAATAAGATACAAGTTTGAATATAATAATTATTAATTTATTATTTTTTGTAGAATAATATATCTTGTTATCACAACCGCCAAATAAAAAAACACAATAGTTTTAATACTATATTTTATTCTTTCAATAAATTACTACCCGGCCACATGGTCTAACGCGCTACTCTCATGTTACACTAGACTGCCAAAGACAGGGAGATTGGGGTTCGATCCTGGTCGTGTGCACTGAGAGTGGTTTTCCCTAAATGGTTTTCCACTTTTCCTCCAAGCTAATCCGTGTGCGATTCCTCTAAATTAAACCTTTCTAGTCCCTAACACATTAGTGTAATTAGTGGATAGGAGTGTAACACTAACGAGTAGTAAGATGCGGTACTAAATATAGTAATAATAATTTACCAAAACGCCAATCGTATAGTAACCCTTAGGGAAATATTATCGGTCTCGTTTTAAAACACTTTTTATTGATAACATGATATAAGTTGACATTAGTGACCTTAAGACAATCTTCGCAATAAAAAATTTTATGCTAGCTATTCATTTACACTCCCACCGTGAATAAGGTATATCTATATACCTGACCGTTGTGACGTTCCCCCGAGGAACACCTCGGCGTAATAAAATAAGATTAATTGAATGGATAAAAGTAATTTAGGTATTTAATAGGATTCTGGTAGGAAAGAACTTTTAGAACGTACAAACTATTTTTTTTATGTTACCTTAGTATTAGAACTATTTATATGTATTGATACTATTTATGAAGAGTTACAGTTTCAGAACACATGGCACTATTTATAAATATACTAAGCCTAGTAGTGCTTTGATCCGTTTATTTAGCTCCCTCCCTCTTTTTAGGTTAAGGAATTTTAACATAATGGAATTTCGTAGACACTTCAAAAATATATCAAAGATCAGAGAAGTATAGTTTGAATTAATTTTGGAAGACTTATCCAGTCCAAATAAGTTGATTTGATTTTAAATTACTAAATCGCCATGAACACATAAATACATATTTTATTTTAGTTGAATGAGTAACGAGAAGTTAAGGACTTTCGAAATTAAAATAACTGTTTAAATAACGTTAATATAACCACAATATTTTAGCGCACAAAGTTAATAAACACGTAAAATGGTAAACGTCAATAGTCTTGGGGTAAAGTGCTCGCTCCAGAACCCAATGTTCGTGGGTTCCAGCCCCACTGGGGTCGATGGATTTTTCTTGAGTGATAAAAATCCGTAGCACAACTTCCTTCGGAGGAGAAATAAAGCCGTTGATCCCATGTCGATTGTGGCATAAAAAAGATATCCTGGAAGGTATGAGAAAATACCTTTTCCGACAAAATTGGTAGGCTCTTTCACTCTCACTCATAGAACTCTCGTTTGCTGATATAATCACGTTAAATACCTCAAACAAATATAAAATTAAAAACTTTAAAAATTCTATGTGATGTATATTATGTTAAAAAATTATATACAGTTCTCATCATTAGTATATATTTAAGATTTCTCTTTAGGTTTCAAGTTGAAATACCTCCCATAATATCTCCTTGGATTGGAATTTGATATTTTGTCTGGGTAATCAAGTTAGACATAAAACCAATTAATACTATATCCAATAGAACATTTTTCGCTGATAATAGACGTTGTTGACTTCATTTAAGACGTCAGTCAATCTATCATATGAAAGTATTCAAGAACTTACACCCGAAGCGCTCAATCGAACGCTTATAATTTTATATTCAAATTACTTCGGGGGAGTGTATGGAACGCGAGTTAAGGTGAGTGTTTTTGCAATCTTTATAACAAAACATTCTTTTGGCCAAAATAAATAAAATATTGCTCCAGTAGAAACAATAGTTTAATGTTCTTCACATATTGATATCAACCGTTCTTAAATATCATTGACAGATACTAAACAACTGTTGATAACACTGTGTCAAGAAAATTAAACTCTATTGTTTATACTGGAGCAATATTTTTTTTATTTTGGCCAAAAGAATATTTTGCTATAAAAACTGCAATAACACTCACCTTAACTCGCGTTCCATACACTCCCACCTTAAAAGAAACTTTTGGGGGGAGGGGGATAAGCAGCCATAATTTTGTAATAGTATGTAAATCTTATTGTGATATTGTACGCGTGATTAGAAACTTCAAGTTAAATTACCTGATCTTATATGATAAAATAAAATATTGGTTATTCGATTCACTTTTTAAAAATCTCTGATTGACAAACCCTTCCTTCACCTCTGACAAGACATCTTGTGATTGTGGGGAATGCCAGGCCTCCACCGTGGTTCAGATTCCACGTTAAACTGTAGGTCCTTCATTTCATCTCACAAAATCACCCTACCATTACACATTAGCGTAAGTGCGTATAACCCGAACGGGTAGTAAGACGCGGTGCTAATAATAATAATAATAATTCTAAAAATCATCTCGAACCGATGACTCTCGCATCTATGGTCACGTGGACTAAATATCAATACCCGACTCGGTGGCGTAGTTGGCTAACGCGCTTGTCGTGTTGAGCCCTACTGCTGAGGACGGGGAGATCGAGGTTCGAATCTCGGTCGGGTGAACTGGGGGTGGTTTTTCCTAAATGGTTTTCCACTCTCCCTCCACGCAAAAGCGGGTTCACTTCCTTTAATTCAACCTTCCCAATTCCTAATTCATTAGCGTAATTAGTACTTACAGCGTATAACCCGAACGGTTAGTAAGACGCGTTGCTAAATATTATTATTATTATTATTATTATTATTATTATTATTATTAATATTATTATTAAATATCAAGCTCGTTTTAACTAGTAAGATTTACTGATAACGGAGAGGTAAAGGCTATAATCCAATCTTGGTGTTTGTGGATGGTTTTTTAATCAAAGCGTTTCCCAATCCCCCACGAAAATATGGGTACAATTATTCTCTAACTCGTATTTTCTATTCGGCTGCACCATTAGTGTTATTTAACTTTATAGTGGATAAGCAGACATTCTAGATCATATTAATAAACCAACATAAGAACATAACGACACACTCACTATTTAGGAAAAGGATTTTTTTTATCATTTCCAAACAAAAGGCGCATATGTATGCTTGTATCTCATTTTGATGGCGTATACGCATAATGAGTCGGTAGGTTTAAGCGCGTGCGCACTGACTGAGTCTACCAGTGTTGCCAATGACCATAATTAGTGCTGTAGCTAGATTAGTACCAAAAAGTCGCTAGATTGTCGCTAAGCGAAAAATTAAAAGTCGTCAGATTTGTCGCCAAACCAAGATCCCCGGATCCGGAACGATGTCATTGTGATTTGTAAATAACATTATTATTTTTTTATTATTATTATTATTATTAGCACCGCGTCATACTACCCGTTTGGGTTATACTCATGCGAATAACAAATATATAGTTTAGAGCGCTTTTGTGGACCGAAGTAATGCATTATGCGTTAATGCAGTACGGTAGTTCAAAAATCAAAATTCTACAACATTAAAATTTAACATAATGAACCTGAAATTGACAGAAAATTAAGGAAATTTGCCAGTCACCAACTTAGTCTAGTGACAAAGTTGCTAAATTGGGAGGACTGGAGCCGACTGGTTTTAAAATTAGATAAGTTCCTCCTCATCGATTTAACGGAGAAGTGCGGACAAAGCTGATATTGTTTCTACTAGTGCAAAACGACCCACGCTGATTTCTTGTGATTGGTTTTAGAGCTTGTCACGTGAACACATTTCAGTTCTTCTCTTGTTTTTCAACGAACATGTGAATTCACTGTAACACTAGAACTATGACGTAGTTTTTTTTTCGCAAATCTTCCTTAAGCAAAAAAATCCTACTTAACTAAATGAAATACACATTTCCGTGCATGCGCAGAATCTATCTGTCACACGCGCTGTTTCGAGGCTCCTACTTGTTATGACGCTCGCAGGAATGACCCTGAAATCATAATAATGTTGAGCGCATGTCAAAAGAACACGTTACGCAAGTACTATGAAATGTATATGACAACACCAGAGGTGTTATACAGGTTAGAGAGAGGACTGTGCTTACAGAACATTTCACACCTTCGTCACTCGCATGGACTTAGGAAAGGGGGTGGGAGAGGGAATGGCAAGGTGAAAAAGTATTTGGTGTATGTTCTACAGTCCAATTACCAATAAAAGAACCTTTTTCAAAGTAACAAAATATTTTAATGCTGCGTTTTGTTACATTATAAGTGATATTTTATATGCGTGTATGGAACTCAACCTGAAGTTTGGTTGAATCCTTAACAGGCAGGACTGAAGAGGTATACTAGGGAAATGAGGAGTGAGGTTACCTCACTGGGCCAGGAAGTACTCTTGCACATCAGTCTGTCAAGATGACAACTGACCCTACAAGCGACACCTTCACTCCATTCATTACAGACTTGCTGTATATTGAATGTTATTACTAGTATCGTTCATACACCAACTGACCCTACAAGCGACACCTTTACTCCATTCATTACAAGGACTGGTTGTATATTGAATGTTATTGCTAGTATCATTCATACTTCTGCCACTTTCATATATTGTCAGAGCCATAAGTGAGACTGAGATGGATCAATAAAAGTAACAACTTGCTCTAGACCATACCAGAAGATATAGAGTGCATTGTAGACAATACATCTGACCATAGATGGAGCTGCAATATTTTATATGATCGATAATATTTATCAAAAGTGACAGCTGCAGATCACATGGTATGACGTATTAATACGTGAAAGTAGATCTAGTAGTTTTTCTCACCTTCAGATAAGGCCTATATTATGAAGATTGTAGTAGCGTGGCGTGTGTTATGTTTCCAGGGTGGACAGCGTTTGGTAAAAGTGTGTACGAGAGTGTGGAATCAGTGGAAACACTTAACCTAACTTAAGTGTAACTACCCATTCCCTGGTGACCGTTGGTTTAATATTCCCCTTTTAGGAAATATACCCATGCTACCAGCAGGGAATTGAACCTAGGCTCGTAGCCAGGTTTGCTGACCACTATAACACGGGGCTAGTTGGTGTATTTGCACTAATGTACTAGAGGTAAGGATGACGAAGAACTAATTGAGAAGAATGTACCCACTTCTAAAATGGGAGTATGGAGGAACGCTCCGTTGCTTCAGATCAAAAGAGAGCTAAACTGACCAGGCACTCACCACATTTTGGGAAAGAGTGAGCCAAGATTTGCAGATAGAGGGTGTCACGTTGTCAGCACAATGGACCCTCTGGCTGTTAACCTAAATTTTCTAGATTGGAGCCGCTACTTCTGTATTCAAGTAGCTCCTCATTAACTGTCCTCGCGGGGCTATATTGACACAATTCCAGACCTAGTGCTTCCCAGAAAATTCTGTAAGAACTGGGGCTCAAATTTGGGACCTCTGGATTCTTATCCAGGAATTATGACCATTAGAAAGATAAGAAAAAATAAGTGTTAAACGATTTATGAAAAACTTTCCTACGTAGACCGTGCCAGAATCCGAACCCTAACCTACTAATCGCCAGCAAACTAAAACAGACGAGCCTTGACACCTTTGTTCGCTTGTCCATCAGTACAGGCCCAAAATATTATATTGTAATGACTTTATTAGAGGTAATTAACACAAGTGGGGTATTTCATTTTTTAAGATACACTTAAGGGCACTGGGGGTCATGTGGTCTAGGCATGGGGTGGACTGGGATAACAATAATGGGGAGGTCAAGGTTTGAATCAGAAATGGATTAGTTGGGAGTGATTTTCAACATCCATCCAATAAATAGTGATATATTTGTGAAACTACCAGCTTTAAATTTGTCACACCACAGGATTGCAAATATTGACACCATAAGTTATCAAATTGAGCACAAGTTTGTAAATTGGGACACTACAAGTTGTCAAATTGGGACACCACGAGCTTACAAATTGGGACACCACAAGTTGTCAAATTGGTACACCACAAGTTGTCAAATTGGGACACCACGAGCTTGCAAATTGGGACACTACGGATTTACAAATTGGGACATCACAATCTTGCCAATTGGGATACCACAAGCTTGCAATTAGGTCACCACAAGTTTGTAAATTGGGACACCACAAGTTAGTAAATTTGAGACAATACAGGTTTGTAATGTGTGAAACTACTGGTTTGCTAAAAATATAAAAAGGGCCAGTACGAGTATTTGTGTGACTGGAAAATGTAAAACCATTTAAATAAAATTACCCTCAGTATACCTAACCGGGATTCCAACCTTAACCTCCCAATCACTGCCGAGATAGACTAGAAGAAACTAACATCCAGCCAACCACATGTCCCTCAATGCTAGTAGCCTTTATATTTATTAAAACGTTCAACACAGTAGCTATAAAGTAATTCGGTTTTATTTTACGCTTTACATCGAACATAACACCCTGTTTCAGCTTTTTATAAGAGGTAGGTGATAGAAAATATATTTATAGTAAATGTACCCGCAGTAGCTTGTGGAGAGGATTAAAACAGCCGTGATAATTCATATCTTAAAAACCACCAATTGTACACCCGACCGAGATTCGAACTTCGTTTCATTTGTCACCAGGGATCCAGTCTACTAAACGGCTTAATCTAAGGGATAGATAGCTTAATTTGTAGGAAGTGCACCCACATTAGCATCGACGAGGGAATGGGAAATTTAAGTCTGGGTAATGACGAATGATTACGTGTAAATGGTACCTTCTGATGTTATAGCTACGATTTCAACACAGAGTTTTAGTGGCGGCATTAAATTAATTAAAGTGACGTTTTAAGTACTACTCAGTGGGTAATAAAAGAGTGCTTCAAGAGGTAACTTTAAAAACATTTTATTCGCGTATAAGTATACATATGGGATTCATAGCAACAATGGTACAAGTCCTTTTTCTTTTCAGCACCAACGCATCTTACTCGCCGCCTGCTACCTAAAATATGTAATGGAGACGTCATTGGTCTTGGGGGACGGGTGGGGGGGGGGGGGACAGGTGCTTGATTCAGGGCATGATGTCGGGGGTTTAAAACGNGGGGGGGGGGGGGGGGGGGGGGGGGACACGTGCTTGACTCAGGACATGATGTCCGTGGTTTCAAACCCAGGTGGGGCCAACGGATTTTTCTTGAATGATAAAAATCTATTATTATTATTATTATTATTATTATTATTATTAGCACCACGTCTTACTACCCATTTGGGTTATACGCACCTACGCTAATGTGCAATGGTAAGGTGATTGTGAGATGAAATGAAGGACCTACAGTTTAACGTGGAATCCGAACCACGGCGGAGGGCTGGCATTCCCCACATTCACAAGATGTCTTGTCTAGAGGTGAAGGAAGGGTTTGGTAATCAGATAAATCTGTACCAGGACCGAGGATTGAACCCCGGCCGCCAGCACAGAAGTCTGACACCTTACACCTAGACCACCAGGTCACCGATAAAAATCTGTAGCACAACTTCCTTCGGAGGGGAAGTTAAACCATCGATCCATAGTCGATTGTGGCGTGTAAAAGAGCCCTGCAAAGTATGATAAAATACCTTTCCCGACAAAATTGGTAGACTCTATAGCTCTTGCTCATAGAAATTCTCATGTGCTGATATAATCAGTCGGTTCAGAGAGCTTACGTTTGTTACTTTGAATAAATAAATACCCGCCTCGGTGGCGTAGTTGGCTAACGCGCTTGTCGTGTTGAGCTCGACTGCTGAGGATGGGGAGATCGAGGTTCGAATCTCGGTCGGGTGAACTGGGGGTGGTTTTTCCTAAATGGTTTTCCACTCTTCCTCCACGCAAATGCGGGTTCACTTCCTCTAATTCAACCTTCCCAATTCCTAATCCATTAGCGTAATTAGTATTTAAAGCGTATAACCCGAACGGGTAGTAAGACACGGTGCTAAATATTATTATTATTAATAAATAAATACAATGAAGGTGAGATATTTTCAGAAATCTATGTTAATGTAAGCGTGTACAAATGTGTCAGTCTCAAATTGTTTGTATTTAAGGTGACAGGGAGACATAAGTTAGAATATCTTCCATGTGTGATTAATTTTTCCACCACCACCCCCTAATTGGTTTACAACTTTCCTTCCACGCAAAATAGGATACACAAAAAACAATGTTTTTGAATTTTTACCGTAGATTTTGGCTAGATAGAAAGTTATTTACCCACATTTAATGATACTTTATGACATCTAGAGATGGATTATGATTTTTTTTTCCTCCTCACGTCTTTCGGGTTATAGGTCTACGATTAGATACTAATAATGATAATTTATGTTATAGAGGAGAAAGTTTAAATTTAGAGGATGTGTGCCCGTATTTACATAGAGGGAGAGGGGAAGAATCATTTTATAAAAAACACCTGGCTGGGACTTGAACCCCAATCTCCCCGTCATCGGAAGTCCAGTATATTGTAATAGTGACGTCATTAGACCATTCGGCCAACGAAACGGGCCTGATGATGTTGATAATATGTGAACTAATAAGGCATTTATAAATTTATATACAAATATTATTATAATTGTGTACGGATATCTTGATATATATAAATATATAACCTTCACTTAGCTATCCATACATATATATTTTATTCGATTGGTTTAATAAATAGCCATCGTTCTTCAATGACCTATGATTATTTTTTTAAATCTCACCTTTACACATTATTAGACCCTACTATTTTCACATGCTTCACTAGGGCTCCGGACATATTTTTAAGTATTGGGATAAGGAGAAAAAAGGTAAGATTTTATATGAATAGTACTCGCTTTTGCGTGAAAGGAAAGTAGGAAACCATAAAGGAATAAAAAAAATCTTCAGTACACCTGGATAGAATTTGAACCTCTACCTAAGCATTCACATTAAACTAGAAGAGACGAACGCCTTGGTCTCCGTGCCCACCGGCATGTATAGTAATATAATATAATATATTGCTTCTGGATTATATCATTCATAGCCCAGCAATGGTAAGATTAGTCAGTACCAATGTAGCGTTGCCCAGGGTAAGCCCTAATGTACTAATCGTACATCTTTTCAGTGGAGGCTCTTTCCATGTCCCGATCAGATGATGATGGTAGTGAATATGAGGGTTTGAAACCATTGGAAACACTTAAACCTAACTTAAGCCTTATTATTATTATTATTATTATTATTATTATTAGCACCGCGTCTTACTACCCGTTCGGGTTATACGCACTTACGCTAATGTGTAATGGTAGGGTGATTGTGAGATGAAATGAAGGACCTACAGTTTAACGTGGAATCCGAACCACGGTGGAGGCCTGGCATTCCCCACATTCACAAGATGTCTTGTCAGAGGTGAAGGAAGGGTTTGGTAATCAGATAAATCTGTGCCGGAACCGAGGATTGAACCCCAGCCGCCAGCATAAAAGTTCGACACCTTACCCCTAGACCACCAGGTCACCCTTATGCCTTATTAACCAAAACCTGGTGAGTTTTGGGATAGTTCCCCTTTATGTAAAAATACCTAAGGTACCATCCGGGAATCGAACCCTAGACACCTAGACCCATATCCAGGTGAACTGACCACCACAACACGGGGCTGGATAGCGTGTATATAGTGACTATAGACGATACTATTTCTGAACACCTCCATGAATAGACTTATACCGTTCTAGCTCTGTCCTAGTTCATTCACATATTATGTACTGTCATGTAATGGTAGTATGGCGTGTCAGTGAGCTTGCGTTTAAAAAAATAAGTAGCGACATTGCCCATCTCATCACCTACCAGTTAACGAACTAAGGTGTCAGTAATTATTCTTATTACGCCTCTGTTTATAGTCTGGCCCGACACGTCCAGACATTTTTTTTTTATTAAATTTAGATAATGTCCCTGACTCAAAATCTCTGTAAAACCAGAAATATATATTCCATATTCGTGCATGATTAGTACAGTCCAATCTCCATATGAAGTGTCTAAGGCTGAGCTTATATTTATGTATAGCGTATAGCTAATAACGAATAGTGCATAAAACAATTGCCTCAAAGATATGAAATACATTTCTTTCTTTCTTTTATCAACGTGTTCTAACCCCTTTCAGGCTATATACATATATGATAATTACTTTAATAGGGTAGGGATAAGGAAGGAAGCATTTTAGAGGTAATACACCAGCATTTGCATTTAAGGAGAGTGTGAAACCATTTAGAAAAAAACACCCTCAGTAGACCTGACCGGGATTCTAACCCTGATCTCCCCATCATTGGCAGGCCAGTTCTGACATTCTGGCACCGAAGTGGGGTGTAAACTTTTTTTTAGTTAAATATTTGTTTAAATCATACGGACAACCAATTCTTATTTTTAAAACCTAGCCGACCCACGATATCAAAATGGTTTCCATACCCTTATAAGGCGTTGTTACTCTTGCAATATTCTGGAATGCCAATGACGGGTAGATCGTGGGTTTGAATCCTGGCTGGGTGTATTAAGGGTGGTTTATGGCTGTATAGTATTCCACTCTATTTCCACGTAGATTTGGGTACACACCCTCTAAATTTCACTGTTCTCATATCTAACACATTATCGTAATAATACGGATGTGAGCGTACAACTCAAACGGGTAGTAAGACGCGGTGCTAGAAATCAATAAAATAAAGTAAAATACAGATCCGTATAGGACGGTGCTAAAATAAAGGATGTCCTAATGGAAGAATGCTAAGGCAAAGTACAAGTATCAAGGACCAGTGGTAGAGTTAAGAATGTATTTGTTGGGGGGTTCGAGGGGGAGAGGAGACTAGCAGGAAATATCACTTGAAACTGAAGATAAATAACGCTGGAATGATGGATTCAAGGTGGGGATAAAGGGAACGCGAGAAAAGATAAGCTATTTTGCAGTTTTATTAACAAAACATTTTTGGTTAAAATAAATCACTTTTTTCTACTGTATAAATATAGGGTTTAATTGTTTTCATATGTTGACATCAACAGTTGTTGAATAGCTATCATGAGCATAGCGGCATTAGATGAGAAACTTTATAAATTAATTGGGTGACCTGGTGGTCTAGGGGTAAGGTGTCAGACCTCTGTGCTGGTGGCCGGGGTTCAATCCCAGGTACTGGCACAGATTTATCTGATTACCAAACCCTTCCTTCACCTCTGACAAGACATCTTGTGAATGTGGGGAATGCCAGGCCACCACCGTGGTTCGGATTCCACGTTAAACTGTAGGTCCTCCATTTCATCTCACAATCACCCTACCATTACACATTAGCGTAAGTGCTTATAACCCGAACGGGTAGTAAGACGCGGTGCTAATAATAATAATAATAATTTATAAATGAACAAAAAAAGTCGTCATTAAATTCCAAGACATCCTTGATATTCAACAAATGTTGATATCACCATGTGAAAAAAATTAAACTTTTGTGTTTTAAGTGAAGAAATATTTTACTTATTTTGACAAAGTTTTTTTAATAAAATCAAATCTGCCAGAACTCCCCTTTTCTCATGTTCCTTACACTCTCTATTGTAACGGGTCATAAAGGGCAGTAAATGTCACTCAACGCGTCTTTAAAAAGGACATGTCGCTATTCGATAGGCCGGAGTCACATACAAGTAAGAGACATAGGCCTACTCTCAACTGTACGGGGGTTTTGCTGCGCTCCTTCTGTCAGCTTGAATCCTTCAACACTGGGATTCGCTAGTGTCACTGCTGGGTATTGATAGGACTAACCGCAGCGATCCTAGTGTTGAAGTACTCAAGCTGCCAAAAGGAGCGCAGCCATTTTAACCTGGAGGTTGAGTGTCTGGGTATTGTCTGTGACTGGGCCACATTTGAAGAGTTACAAATACTTTCTTAACAAGTTTACATGGGGCGATATATTATGTATTTGTACTGGTTTCTTCTTTCATTTTCGTAGGGTTATTTTTACCTACGGGTCCGGTCAGATCGCGATATTTCACGCCTGATTCAAATGACAACTCACATTCCCGCCTGGCCATGCGTTGTGATTTTGGTAGCGAGCGTTATTTGTCATTCCACTTCAAATACTGTTTACTGTTCGTCTGACCGTAATTTGAATATAAGTTTGTATACAACGCACTAGGTAAGAAGCGAATAAAGAAAATTCGACTCTATTTCAAACACATTAAAACTATCTTGCAGCTGCGTTGGTGTAAAAAAGACCAACTATACTTGTGGAAGTGCATATTACGATGAACAGACGCGATAGCAACCACGGAGACTTAAATACCAAGTTTGTTTGTCTTGCTCGAGTAATTAAGACTTCATTAAGGGCATCGCCTCGTTGGAGGCACAAATCGTTTCGTTGTCAAACCAGAGGAAAGGTGACGACATTTTCTAGAGCTCTTCTTTAATGAAAATGATATGTCAAACAACACCACTTTTTAAATATCCTAGTGGTGATAATAACCACGGAATAACTTCATCATTGATTTTTTTTTTAAATTAGCACCAAGTCTAACTGCTCATTTGGCCGAAAGGCATATGTACTAATTACACGAATGTGTTAACGTTGGAGAAGGCTCAAGTTAGAGGAAGTGTACCATCATTTACCTGGAGGGAGAGTGGGAAACCATTTAGAGAGTTCATCATAGCAGGACCAACTCAGCTCCAAATTAGCATCTGCTAATATATGTGTGCTTGTGAGGTTTGGGAGTAAAAGGGAAAAGAAAAGACCTACGATATGTCAGAAATGTGTTCAGTTCATTCGTATTTGAATTATTACTCGAAATTTTCTTCGGTTAAGATAGGGGAAAAAACCAAAAAGTTTCTTGTTAATAACTACAGTATGCCCCTTTTATGACATTGCTACCACCAAGAAAATGTATTAAACGTATATAGAATCAAAGGTTTTTTTAAATGTTTTTACCTATGCGCACTGTGAGAGCTCGATGCGGGAGGTTAATATATAAGATAAATGAGACAAATCAATTAACAAACCAATAAATAATAAGAAGGGTCTAGGATAATAGATCAATTCACCGTGTGATTCCACCAGGGAAAGGCCAACTTGATCTGTCAAATTATGTGAAAAAACTGGCTGGCCTCTTGATCTAGTAATCAGGATTCCTGGCTGCTTGGGTTCAATTCCCGGCGGTACCATATTTTTTTTTTTTAAATTGTTCCTACGGTTGCCATGGTTTGGTTAATTAGGTTTAAGTTAGGATGTAAGACTTCTCTACTCACACTACATAATCATCACATTATCTCATCAAGCCGATACAGTGCCTCAACTACAGACGACGGTTACATATTCGTCACTGCCTGCAGAAGACTAGTAATATCTAGCAGACCAACCCTGTTAGCATACATTAGACATTTTTTTTTTGAAGAAATAGCTTATTGAGTGAAGTCGTTGAAGGCAAGCTGGAAGAGAGAAGGGTATAAGAATGAATGCAACTGATAAATGACTTCCAACCAGAAAAGGAGTTTTTGGATGTAAACAGAATAGCAACTTATAGTACATCCTGGCCTTCTAAATTTGGACAAAGCAATTGATTTGTTTAAAAATATAACACCTAATATAATATATAACGGGTTTAACTACCCGGCAAGGTAATATATTCACAAGTTATGGTTGGTATGTAAAAGGTTGTATCTATAAAAAAGAGTGCATCACACATACAATTGCGTGGAGTTGGATTGGAAAACAGTTTAATAAAAACGGCCTCAGTAGACTTGACCAAGATTCAAGTCCGGTTACACCTCGCCATTACGTAAACAAACTAAAATTATAAATTATAGCACCATGTCTTACTACCCATTCGGGTTATACGTTTGTAAACAAACTATACAATACTTAAACTTGTGCACGCGTCCATCCATGAGGGTCATTTAATAATACTAATTAATTTTAGTTATAAAGTTATATGGTATGATTCTATACAACTTCTAAACATCGCCCACATCGGTGGTTGTATAGTCTAAAGTGTCACTCTCATATTGGACTGAACTGCCACTGATGGTGAGGTCAGAGCTAACTTTTTTTTTTCTAAAGGGTTGCCAACTCATCCTTGCAGATGTGGGTATATTTATTCTAAATCTAGCTAGCCTTTCTCATCTTTTTCATATTAACGTAATTAATATGTATATGTATAGGCCGAATAGGTTATTAGACGAGGTGAAATATATATATATATATATATATATATATATATATATATATATATATA